>JAWNNO010005110.1:0-10179 GCA_035044985.1 Lordiphosa fenestrarum | reverse complement strand
ACGACTAGCGATTGCTAATCATTCTCTGCTGAATGTCAATGATTGCTTAGTTAGGCTATTTAGGCTTTTAACGCTGTCAGTTTGTCAGTTTATTTTCAGTTTTGGGGCAAACAGTTGGGCGAGCAATCAGTAATCAGTCTCACCAATCATAGATTTTGCATGATTCCATCTCAGCAAACATGATTGTCATATTTACTAATCGCAATCGGCAATCATTGTATTCGGCAGGTAAAATCGGCAATCATAATTCAGTAATCGTAAATCGGACTGATCTGCTGAAAACGCCCAATGATAAACATTCATAAATATAAGTTACATGCTTCAGTTATGAAAATAGTTCCTGAAAACACTAGTTTACTGATGCTCTGGTATACAAAAGATTTATTAGTTGTGTTGAGTTTTCTGAATCTCATTGGTGAAATAGAAAGTTAAGGCTTTCTGATATAAGCATCCAAAAAGTAAAAGGCAAACTTGTCTCGGAAAAAGCTAATGATTCTCATTATTCCTGCATTATTCATCAAAATAAGTTGAGTTGTCGATATAATTGATTTAGAAATTGATCAAATTTATGTAAATATACACTTTTGCATGGCAATCTAAGCCACAAATATCTCAAAAAAGGGTGTATCATACCAGATATCAGATAAAAAACTAGCAATCCGAATGCTTTCTGGTTTTAAGATTCACTTGAACGCTTAGAACTTCTTTTCTGAAAAAGTTAGGCATTGGTGTTGTAGTAGAGGTAAGAGATTTCTAAGTGCAGGTCCAAGATTTACGGAAGACTAGCTAAAGGTATTATTTTATGCAGCTTACCCAGAGTCGCAAGCAGTCTCATGACGATTGAAGCATTCTTGGGTAAAATAATAAAACTCTAGGCTGTATCAAGTCATATGAAATTGGGTTAGTGTCTGTCAATTTGAATACCAACTATAAAGAATCAACATCGAGAATTGAGAGTAATCGACGTTGAGGTTTCAGGAAATTGCAGGAAGTGTTAGAAGGCGGCGCTCCAATGGGAACTGCCCAAACCGTTTCATTATGCCTTTCTTTTGTGTATAAATAATGGTTGGTTTTAGCGACCTGATCTGCAATAATCCCAATATATTTCGAGCCCACATCGGGATGCATCTTCAAGGGGCTGACAAACCACAATAAAACAGATATTTTACTAGCTATAAATGTTTTTAGTGTAAGTCACTGTTCAATTCGCTTACATAATTCGCGTCTCAAGCTTATCTGGAGTTATTTTAACTAAATTCGAAGCTAGGCAATTGTATTTGTAGATCAGCCTCCTTGTGTGCGGCGGCGCCAAGAAGCGATGAATATTTTTAATGCGTCTGCGTGACGCCAGTTGCCGTAAAATAACTCTCGGAGCAATTGGGAGCAAGGGCTTGCCCATCGCTAGTCTAGAGACTTGATACATTTTAGAGAGTTTTGTCAAATATCTGAATATTGGGAGGATAATTCAGTCCATTCCAGGACTCCTAAACAAATTTTTCAGACACTTTTCTAGAACTTTTAAAACACAAGAGATGTTCTTTAAACTTCAATATAAATCGCGAATAATAACATTGAAACAGATAGGACTTATTTTAACTAAGTGCGAAATCTTTTGGCTCTCACAATTATTAAATTACAAATTGTTCATGCTTTAAAAATTGCATTCTCAGTTCTACTTTTTAGCCAATGATAGCCAAATGTCTGCATATTATCTATTATAGACCCAAAAACTAAAATGTAAGCCTAACCCAACAAATGTCAAACAATGATCGATTTGGATCAACCACAAAAAGTTTGAACCAACACCAGAAATGATACCAGACAGACTGTTCCTTCTGCTGCCGGTATCCCTCTAGCACCTGTCTAACCTATTTTGCTTATCAGTTAGTTTTGACAGCTCTGTAGGCATTTTTAATTAAATTAGCCCTGCACAGACAATATTGAAGGCAACTGTTGTGTACAGCTGCACTTGCTGCAACTCCGGCTTGAACCGTACAATAAATCAATCAAATTATAAAAAGGGACCCCGTGCACGGCACGGCACCGCACGACACTCCGGCACGACCCGCCGCCGCTTGACTCGGTCCGAAAGACACGCGAACGTGTGCGTGGGGGCGTGTCTTTGGCTGGTGGGCAGGTTAAATGTTCATGCTTAATTAATGTTGATGTAGTTGCAACCAACATATGTGTTGCATGCCCCCCGTACCACAGCAGGACTGGGCACAGAAAACGCAAAACGCTGAACGCCAGTGTTTATTTTAGATTTTTATCGCAGTCGACGTTGCAGTTACATTTTATACTTGAACATTTTATTTTAATTTATGCCACTTATATGCGTCGGCTATTCATAGCAGTGTATACACATCGTACTAATTAGTGGGGGACTCCATCCATCCTGCCCTACTCGCATTATACTCGCACGCTTCGTTTGCACTTTGAAAATGTAATTAGTCAGACGAGGGAGAGACGGTGAAAGTAGAGAGGAAAAAATATGAAAAACTGTCTCATAATGAACTTAGGTAGAAAAGATAAAGCAGTTGACAGGCAAAAAGGGTTAATGGGCGGCCATAATGTTTGGAGGTAACCTCATTAAATCAAAAGATGAAAGAGTTTGCCAGCTAAGTTCTTGAGAACTACAATTGAAATTTTATACGAAGGCCAATTAAATTGCCAGCCTTTTAATTAGAGCCTGATGGCAACACTTATGTGCTGAACAGATATTGATTTTCATTATTAAGTCAAGAAAATCAAGGAGTCGAGCGAAAAAAGCCGCAGACTTTCTTCAAACTCTTTAAGTTGCCTTCACTTATTCATTCTTGGCCCCAGCACCAAAACCGATTTGAATTCATGGCACGACATCTATTTAATTTCAATTACAACCCTAAAAAATACCCTAGCAGACGCATAAACCAAAACTTTTCCCTTTTTTTGCACAGTTTTTTTTTTTGGTTTTTTGCGCCCCAAATATAGCTAACCCGGCTTTCAGCAAACCCGTCTAGATCCCTAATTTATGCAAACCAAATAGCTGAAATGACACAGACACAGAACGAGGGAAAAAGATGTTTGGTTTTGCTAGTGGGTAGTTGTGAAATCATTTTTGCTTTCTTAACATATTTTTAATACCCTTAAGCAAGTGCTGGGTCAATGTGTTTTGGTGATTTTGAGGAATTCGATAGAATTTTGGAATTCAAATAGGGGTAAGTCGGGATCTAACTTTTTGAATTGTTATGTCTAGACTTAACTTTATGAATTCTTGCTAAAATGACTTGCTCTTTACCTTCTTTACTTATTATATATAAGTTAGAGCTTTATACAAAACCAAATCGGGCTTAAGATACAATAAATATTCACAAAATGTTCACTATATTCGTTAAATATTCGATAAATGTTCGCTAAATACACGCAAGATATTCGCTAGCGTGCCAGAAGACATGGGTTTAATATAAATCGAAGTAATTGCTAATACAAACTGAGTGTGAAATTCTTTGTATTACGTTAATTTTCAGACTTGTTTTCCATTTTTATGTCAAGATACTCTTGTAAGTGCACAGAAAAAAAGATCCATTTGGACGGGATATGTCGTAAGTACCCTTTTAATTATCCAGCGGAGCTGCAAAATCATTCAAATGATAATCGGTTTTTATATCCTTCGGGTAATTTTTAGCTCCGTTGGATGATTAAAAGGATATTTAAGACATATCCCGTCCAACTGGATACCGGAAATCATCCAATGGATATTCTTTAATATCCTTTTTTTCTCTGTGTGTAATTTGATCGATATTATTTGGGAGTATCCCAGAAATCTCTAAAAATTTGCTCATAAATGATCCGCACTAATTCTGTTTGCCTTTTTAAGTTGACTTGGGTTGAAATGTTTACAACCGACTGCTCAAGGCCATCTAGAGTCGATTATTCGTGTCACTTTGTTGCAAAGTTCTCCTAGGTTAAAGCAAAATTCAATCGATTAAAAATCTCGGGAGATTTCTCGAACACTCTCTAATATCTTATAGATTGTTTTATACTGTGTTTTTAAGGAACACAGGTTCTTAGGGTTAATTGATCAGCTATATACTTTATAGACTTTCGCACAATTCTACAAAGTATTGTCAAACTCGAATGAGCACACAATGTAGCTGTCCTAGGAAACCAGTCGAAAAACTAGTTTTAGTGAGTAAACATTATTTTTTCTCGTATTCGAATTTGGTTTCAACAAGCTGGAAAGCCAAACACTCCCAATAGAGGCGGTGTCTTCTGTTTAGCTTAGGAAATAACTCAAATAGAGCTTTTTAAATCAAAAATTAAAATCTTAAAACCTTTATTTGTATATGTTTTACGTTCTGCAAGGGTATATTAACTTCGGGCTAGTTAACCTTCCTCTATTTTTATTTTGTTTAATTTCTTTGTTTTTGTCAAAGTTTAGCCGCTTCAAATTCAACTGATGTTTATAATTCAATAATCAACACAAATTTTTAACATTATCCTAATAGCATGGTTTGTCTATGCAGTACTGTTTCATGGACCTTCGGTCCTATCATCCGCAGATATTTTGCTGTCACACTCCAAGTCGTTTTGCATGTTCTTTTGTATCGACAGTCAGAGGAATAAGCACAACGAACTCGAATTGCTGTATAAAAGGAAAGGAATGTCGAAAGGTATAAAAAGACCTTGAAGATTTCCTTGTAGTTACGCTTTAGTTCGGCTCACACTTGATTCATGGCTGAATCAGCCCTGAAATGGAAGGGCTGGTACTGAATGCATGGCATCCTGTATGTGAGTTTCAGCCAAGAAGTCAAGTCATGACCTTGGCTGATTTCAGGCCCGATTTCAGTACTGAACCATAGGAAGTACTAAAACATGCCGCATAAAACACAAGATTTCAGTACTGAACTCATAGGAACATGCCTGAATTCAGTCATGAAATGCAGTTATTCCTACTGCTCATCCGTCTGAATCCGACCTGCAAAATGAAGTACCGAAATGTAGAACTGCGGAGTAGTTTTGATTTGGTTCAAATAGAGTCAAAATCGGGTTTTTTTTTGAAGACCGAACCGAAACTGAAACTCTAAAATATGTTCTGAGTTAAATACTGGTTTCCAGAGCGAAGCAGAATCAATTCTTAAGCCGAATTTCAGATAGCAACACTTTTGAATTCCCTGCGCCGCACAGCTAAATGTGTTTTGTCGAAAGTATGCATTACGCCTGACAGAAAAGTAATGAGCCACAACTACTTCTTTTCTATAAAGGGAGAGTAAACTGACTGCAAACAATCCGCATTTCAATTGAAAAGAAGTTATACGCATTTGTAATGGGAATCCAATGGCAGTTACATCTTTTACTACTAGTAATGCAGGATGTGCGCACCCCGTCTTCAAAACGGCCATACTTATGGCAAAGTAAACCAGACTGTATAGGATTATTTCCGTCATTCTAAATGCAAAGTTATGAAAAAGTAATCCTTCTCTGGGTTGTTTTGAAATCTAAATGCTTTTGAATAGCAGGCATGAATAATTGCGCCGAATAAAATTTTTTCTTATCTGGAAGACTATAAAAAGTGAGCCTATTGTCTGTACAGCTGTTTCAGCAATCCTCATTTAGTTTTTATTAAGTTTTCGATTTCAAAATCTCAAACAGTTATGTACTTTGTGTATACACACCAAATTTTTCGTGATTAATTCCCTTCAAAGTATGCAATCTTTATTTTCTGAAGCACAAAGACATTGTTAGTCAGTTATGACCACGTCATGGATAGTCAACACTGCATATTCACTCAGATTGTTAGTTAAGTCATGGGTACACAACCAAATGTTGAGTAAAGACAGATATAAAATAAATACTTAGATCAAATTAATATTTCAAATAACGTAGCATACTTTATAGGGCTTTAAGCATGATATTTTAGTAGCAGAAGTAGGATATTTATTAATAATAATAATACCTTGGCCTTAGCCGTTAGCTCTTTTCTAAAGATAGATTTACATCTTATTCGATTCAATTTTGGTTTTACGAAACATTTTAAAATGATATTACCTACTTCAAACTTTAACAACCTTATTTCGAGATGACAAATTGCAATCTGACATAAAACAATACAAAAATGACTACAACAGAATTAGTTTCTTCGGTTCGGCCGGTCTCAACTAGTATGCAGTTGCTATGACCAAAAGTTGATACTCCTGTTTAAAAATCTTGCATAAACAGGATATATTTTGAGTGTAAAAAAGTAGTAATAGTGTCCCTGCAGTACTAGCAGAAGCAATTGCTTCGAACCACATAGAATATATTATATATACCACCATACAATATTTTCGAGTTCTGGTAATATAAAGGTATAACGAAAAATTTGATTTTTTTTACAGAAAGCGGTTAAAATCTACACTTTATGATAGATTTCTGACTTTAAACTGCCAAATCTGTCTATTTGATTTATTAAAATTTGTAATTATCATTCAGAGGCATTCATTAGTCATTGTTTAAGTCGTTGCTCATTAAAGTCTGTGGTCAGACAAGCAAAGTTGCCGTAAATAGATTTAGCAAGGGTATACAACGTTTGCTATAGACAACATCGATTTCCATTTGGGCTATTTTATTCTTGCGTCATTTTGTTCGGCGGGGGACACAGAATTTGCAGACCATAAATCTGAAATTGTCTTTTGACACATGAATATGTTGTGCCTTAAAGCCCACAGACCGCTGGAGGAGGGCGAACCAGACGACATTTTTATTATTATTATCCATACACATCTACATACATGTAGCTTGTCTTTATGTACGAAAGGGACTGATAATGACATTTGGTGGGTATTCAGTTTTTGACTGAACTTTGGGGGTTGAGCCCATCGCATAACTCTTTAACCGCTCCCGCAGGCTGCAGGCTGCAAATTCAATTTGGTTTTTCTTTTTTTTTCTTTTCTCAGCCCTGCACAAAATTATATGTTGGCCAGAATGATTAAATCGCAACTCTCATCTCGGCTCGTCTCGTCTTGTGGCTTGCCCTAAAAGGTCAAGAGCAGACCTAACTACCAATCCGGCCAAGTTAAGGTAATTTTCGAAAATGAGGAGCAAAAAAGAAATACATCCAAATGGTCATGATTCGTGCTTGGCTTGCCAAGACGTTGTCTGGCCAAACAACTTCACTTCGTTCACAGCATTTCAGAGTGAAAGACAAACAAGCCAAGACCAGGACATGTGAAGTGCTGGTGCAACTTCATCCGAGCAAACCAAGCAACATTCACGGTAGCTGCCAAGTATTTCTATTTGTACAAGTATTTCATCGCCCGAGTCGAGCAGCTGCAATTTATTTGCCTGGGCCCACAGCCTGGCCGGCTGACTGGCTGGCTGGTTGTCTGAGTTGGCCTCTAGCACCTTTTTGTGTGTGTGTATTTTCTTTAACATTATCACCTCCGCACATTGCGTTGCTTCATCGATAATGGTCAGACCATAAATTTGTGTGCAAAAAAGAACAAAAAAAAGGAGTGAAGAATAAAAGGGAGATTGCAAGGATGCATGATGCATAAATTATGTTTGATTTTTTAAGTATGACAAACCTAAAAAAGTTATATATGTTTTCCTTTGGTCTTTGGTGCTTAGCCAATCCCACTAAATCGTCTTTGGAGTTATTAAGAAGAGCTCTTAGCAGTTTACCAGACTTAATAAGAGTTTTTTTCAGGTCTAAGTGTAAGTGTAAGGTTCTTTAGTTGATCAGGAAATGTTATAAGCAACCCTCTTGGAGTCCATTTAGGTCAAGGCACTTCAACAACTTAATTAATCTAACGCTAATGTGTGATTAATCTCTGATACCTTAAGTAGCTATCATGTTAGTCAGGGACCAAACCCACTTAAGAGCCTTGACAGTGTGTGTGTGCGAGCCAGGAGTGAGAATTATATGGACTCATAAAAATCAAAGCAAAAGTCTTAAATTTAATGTGATTATCTGGAAACGTTAAGGTGATTATTAAACAACAACAACAACGAAAAAAGATTGCGTGCCACTCCACTCCCAGCCAGCAGCGCCCACCTCACCCCCCAAAACATCAGTCAGTCCCTGAAGTTTCCTTTCAATTTCTTTGGCTTTTTGCTGAACGAAATGAAATTTTTATCACCTGAACCTGGTCTGCTCTTTTGGTCTTGGTCTTGTCTAGGCGCTGCCATAAAATTTATGGTAAGTCATAAAGCGTGGGCAGGTGCCGAGTGCCCTAGTTAGGTTGGGAGTTTTGTTGCGGTTTTGAATGTTTGGGTCAGCTTCTACTAATGTGCGTTGTGGTTTCTAGTTTTTTGGGATTTGCATCATGGGTGGCCCCTGTTTGACAATTCTGCGTGTGTGTGTGTGCTAAAGTAAACAGCCCAACTTCCTGTTTGGGTTTAGAAGGTAAAATTTATGTTGAATTTTTGACAGGACCAGTTAGCCAGCTTGGAGGGAACACCTCGGGGGCAACAAACAAACAGTGCGAACAGACGCACACAACAATTCTTTCTTTTTTGTTGTTGTTGTTGTTGTTGCTTCTTCACAATAGCACCCCCGGGATGGCGTAATTTATGACTCTGACCGAGTGAAGAGCATCGTTTGGAGCGCTGCTGCTCGGTATTGACTTTTTGGCCAGCTGCTCTCGAGCAGGAGGAGGAAGGAGAGGCTGCGAGAGAGATTAGCTGAGTTGCATTGGGTGTTGTAGGCGACACTCGTTGAAAAGTTTTCAGCTTTTTCGTTTCTTTTTTTTTTTGGGTCAAAAAAATATGTACTTAGATATATGTATTTGGGTCTTGTTTGTATGTGTTTCGTGGCTAAGGGTTTATCATCTTGTAAACGTGACGCTGCAAAAACAATGTGAATAAAGAGACAGACAGTGACCACACACGAAGCAGCAGCAAAAGCTGAAAAGTGCCGTTGGCTTTCTGGTTTTTGTGGCTTAGTCCACTCATCAACTGGGGGTGATAAGTGGTATGAGAAACGAGGTGTTTTCAAAGAGGTGGCAAGCTTACCCATCTGAGATCTGTATAATTAACGCAGCTTAGCGGCCAGATAATTATTGTGGAGGAGTTGAGTTTAATTGTTTTAAGAAATTATCACATATTTGTGTGAAAGTTTCAGATCTTATAATACAATTATTATATTTTTCAGAACAGATAAGAAAACTGAAAGTGAGATTTAATTTTTAACTGAGTTTTATGGAGATCAAACTTCTGCAGTCCATGTTTTGGTCAACAGCCAAAAAGCTTAAGAATAAAATCAATTTGTATATGTGACTGGTTTTTGTGACCTTTCTACTGAGGAAACCTGCAGTTTTAGCCGGCTCGAGGTCATGTTAATGCTTTCGCATAACTTTAAACGGAGACACAACACCACAAAGGAGGCTGGTAGATCGTACAGCTGTAAAATCAATTTGTCTATATGGAAACAGGCTCTCAAAAGGGAAAAACACTCTTCTAATTAGACTACTATATACTTCACAGGATCATTTCTGTAGTCAGTCTTCACTTACTTTCACACTAACTGAAAGCATTTATACTCTTTTAATTTCAGAGTAGGGTTGCTGGACATATTATCGATATAACAATATTCAAGTATAAATAAACAAGTGGTTTTTTTAAGCGATAGTTCGAATTAAGAATATTTTTTTGTGATTTTTGAAATGTGATTTTTAAATTTTTCCATGGATCAGAGCACTTTTATACTCGACGTAGACGGATTTTACACGTTGAACTTCTTTGAAAAGGAAATAAGAGCATAACTCTAGTTGTAATATGGCAAAACAAATCCATATATTTGTGTTCATAGAAGTTGAGACTTTTGTAAGCCGTGGTAAAGGTGTAATAAACCAAATGCATAATGAATAAGGTGCATTCGGGTAGAAATATTCATTTCCGACACAATAAACAATAAATTTTGTCGTCCATCTGTCTGTCCGTCTGTCTGTCTGTTTCTACGCGAACTAGTCCCCCAGTTTTGAAGGTATCGAGCTGAAATTTTGCACAGAGTCTTCTTTTTGCTGCGCACTACTAATATATCGCAGCCGACCGAATTGGATGACTATATCTCATAGCTCCCATAGGAACAATCGGTCGGTAAACTAGTTTTAGTGTGAAAAACTTTTTTCTTTTCAATGGAATCGTCTCCAAACTTTGTATTCATAGGTTTTCTATGCTTTTTTATTATTCTGCAAAGTTGATGGAGATCAGACAACTAAA
>JAWNNO010005107.1:0-40329 GCA_035044985.1 Lordiphosa fenestrarum | reverse complement strand
CGAGTTTAAGAGATCCTCGCCATAAATTCTCTCCAATAAGAATCAGCAGTAGTTCTCCACCTTGTAAGGGAACTTAATGTAATTCACCATAAAAGAATTTAAAGAAATGTTGCGGGTGTTCGAAGCCCTCCAGCGCCGCCCAGACACCAATGCTGTTGTTTAGTGATTTCAGTGTATATATTTATTTGTACTCGTGTACATTGGCATATGCTGCATACAAGGGTGCATAGGCGCACGCTTTAAATTCCTGTGGGATTACAATTTTCTTAACCTCAGGTTATGCTAGGTTAGGTTGACATTAACTCTTACTTTTAGTCCGCTTTCGTCTCGTGGTAAATTAGAAAAGAACTATAAAAGCACATGCCAGCTTAAGTGAGAAATTAGTGGTGGGCAAGTCTACAAATACAGTACATTCCAATATCGATCTTGACCCTTTCCATTATCGATAGCAACCACATACTAGTATCGAACCCTAAGCACTAAGCTACCATCAAGCGGAACTAGTTCATGGAATCTGTCGCGGACCCTAAGCACTAAGCTACCATCAAGCGGAACTAGTTCATGGAATCTTGTCGTAACACTTAAGTTATTTCAATTATCAAATTATCAAATAGGTGACATTAACAGCTTTAAGAAACTGCTTAGTTTTAGTTAATTAACATTATATCTTCCAGGAACTGTTTATCTATACTAGCTCTTTAATCAGAAAGAACATACTTAAGTTTTGAATATGCTCGTTCAACTGATACCTGAGTTGCTGGTACAGCTAGTATAGTAAAATCAATATTTTGAAATTTTCGTTATTATGACCTTTCCAAAATTTTAAAACATATATAGATGCATGTTGTAGGAGCCTGGAACCTTACGTTAAATTTGGTATTTGGAAAGTCATATTAGGGGTCAACAAAATTCAGTTCATTTGTAACTACCGAGCAGTAAATAACAAAAACCCGGAGCTTTACAGATGTGATCTTGGACAATTTTCAAAGGAATCTATAACATAATTCACAGATTTTTTATTTGATATTTGTTTATGGCTTTCATAATCTTCTCGTCTTCGCAATCAGACGTTGAGTCATTCATTGTCAAATTTTAAAAACTCTCATTAAGCATTTTTTTGGCGCTTTAGCATGTCTGCAATGTAATTGTTTTTGGTCAGAAGTAAGCAAAGTTTGAAATCTCGGGTATAAGAACACAGCAGCCAATTATGGTACACAGTTCATAACAGAATAACGTTTGTCGAGGCACTTAGAAAGTAATAAACAATGTTTTGCTGGAGAATTTCGAATGTATCGTTGAAAAAATGTCTTAAATTGGTGAACCGAACCTCATTTTTCGAAAAAGTGGTCCGGTTCGGGTTCAGGCTCGCGGAGTCAAAAATGTAAGCCGCCTGGTTCATGGTCCGGTTCGCGAACCCCAAAAAACCCGAACCGAACCGGTTCTCAGGGGTTCGGTTCCGGACCGGTTTGCAGCCTTGCTTCTAAGTATCAGCCCAAACCGCATTGGCCCCTCTTTAGCAATTACTTATAAGATATAACATGGTCTAAAGTGCATAAACCATATCTATTTATATCTTAACAGAGTTCTACACTGGAAAAAAGTACAACATTTCTCGACCTTATTATAGAAATTTCAAGCAGGAGTCGTACTAAATCCAAGATCAAGTCAATCCTGTTTGTACTTGGAATGAACAAATCCAGGAGTGAACGTCTTCTGACAAAGTTTGAGACTGATTTAATCCCAGATTTCTCAAATTTTTGGTTTCTTTGTAAGACATAATTTGGCCCTACCATCAAAATAAGATCTGCCTTTTCTAAGCTGACTTTGCCCCTCAAATATTCTTCTAAGCTTCTTAATCAAAACAGCTTCCACACACTTCTTCACCTCAACTTTATCAAACTATGTGTTATACATGAAAACAGATCTACCCTCGCAACGAACTGATTCTATTCTAAGGCAACAGTCTTACCAGCTGCGCCACCTCGCTTTATGCATACTGAAAGCTTAACATATGAGTTATGCGATGGTGCAAGTTAGGTAGCCAGCCCGGTTCGTATTCAGTTCCTGAGGTTCTTAAGTGCGAGTCACAGACAGACTAATGTGAGTTACCACAACCTCTTAAGCATGATGAAAAAACAAAGCTTATTTTGCAATTTCTAACTATTAAAAGCCGTTTCCTTATCTTCTGGATAGCTGCTATGTGTCAGATAAGCTTAGATTTTACTCTGTTATTTGTTAGTTTATGATCATGTGATATCGGCCCTTAGTATTTATCATAACTTTACTTTACATTATAAAGTTCTATCTCTACTAACCGTATCATAGATGGATAGAAAGCATCCATCACCTTCTATACGACTGACCTGCACTTCTTAGGAAACGCACCCAGCATCTGGGCAAACCAGTCTTTGATGACCTGGGCAGTCTGGCAAATGTGTCCCTAGAAGACCTGGGTCTTTTTTGGATTCCTCAAAATGGTTTAAATACAGAGTTTGCGCATTATCTGACCGTCAATCCCCACTACCCCCTCCCCTCCCAAACCCCACCCCCCTACTAGGCATCACAATGGGCCAAAAGGCCTCTGGGTGAGCTAGGCCTCTGCCGAGCAGCCTATTTAACCTAACCGAACCGTATCATCGGGGTTTCTTCTTAATAATCTGAAGGACAGCACATTTAAACAACAGCTATAAACACCTTTTATGCAATTTTCGGTATTTTCCGAAACCTTTGACTAACACCATCCCACTATGTACTCGTCTAATATAATTTTCCAAATTTCCTCTATTTGTCGCCGCCCTCTTGGCAACAGCCCCTGACCTTGCTTCCTTTGCTGTCTCTGCAGCTCTGTGCAATGCGATGTGTATAGCAAATGACTGGCGTCGCCTGCTCCTGTGTCTTTGAAGATGTGAATTCAATTAAAATTGTACGGTATTGTGTAAAGCAAATTGCTGGTGTCGATTGCTCGCCTGCTCTGGAGTTTCTGTTGTTCTTAACCTGGTCTACCGTTCAACTTGTTGCGGGGACTCAGCAGCTCTCATGCTAATGCGATGCTTATAGCAAATTGCTGGTGTCGATTGCTCGCCTGCTCTGGCGGTTTTCAAGAATTTCACTTGTTCATCGCGTCGCAATTAAGATTGTTGTGCAGTTTTCATCACCTCTTTGAGAAGCGATATTTATAGCAAATTGCTGGTGTCGATTGATCGCCTGCTCCTGCATTTTTGAAGAATTTCACTTGTTCATCGCGTCGCAATTAAGATTGTTGTGCAGTTTTCATCAGCTCTTTGGAATGCGATATTTATAGCAAATTGCCGGTGTCGATTGCTCGCCTGTTTAGGCGTTTTTGAAGATTTCAACTAGGTTTGCAGCCATACTTATTCATAGCGTCGCAATTGCGATTGTTGTGCAGTCTCAGCAACTCTCTGGGTTGCAATGCTTATGGCAAATTGCAGGTGTCGATTGCTCGCCTGCTCCGGCTTAATCTTAAGCTGGTCTGCTGCTTAACATGTTAATTGGCGGTTGTTCAGGAGTCTTAAAGACCCACTGGAAGGCAATGTTGCTTTCTTCGGTTCATGAAATTTGTTGTTATCCTCATTAGACGCAGCCGTCTAGCTCATAGGTAGACTTTGCCAACGACAGCTGCGAATTTCTTAGCAAGCCGAATATAAGCTGACCCTTTTATAATCCGAAAGCAGGGACTTCATTCAAGCGGTGTCTTTTTATACTCTGTACCGTAGGTACATAGAGTATTATAAGTTTGTTCAAAAGTATGTAACATCCAGAAGGAAGTATCTCCGACCCTATAAAATATATATATTCTTGATCAGCATCAATAGCCGAGTCATGTCCGTCATGTCCGTCTGTCTGTTCGTATCAACGCACAGATCTCAGAGATGGAAAGAGATAGAGGTTTGATATGCATGGTAGATATGCTTCTTATGTCTGCAGGCAGATCAAGTTGATTTTCAATTTTGGCCACGCCCCATCCCGCCCCTTCAATTTAGAAAAAACATCATATCTCACACAGTTTTGAAGATAGATGGCTAGTTCCTTCTGGACAAATTTAGTTATTAGGATAACTTATCGAACCGCCAAAGGAATGGTGAAAATCGGATGAACGGTTTTCGAGTTATGATCAAAAGACAAATTTTCTTGGTACTGAGTATGTTATAGTCGGGCTTGACCGACTTTCTTTCTTGTTATACCCTTGCAAAGGGTATTATAAATAGAAATATTAGTTTCCGACCCCATAAACCATATATATTCTTGATCAGGGTGACGAGCTGAGTCGATTGAGCTTTGTCCGTCTGTCTGTCTGTCTGTTTCTACGCGAACAAGTCTCTCAGTTTTAAAGCTATCGAGCTGAAATTTTGCACAGAGTCTTTTTATTGCTGCACATTACTAATATGTCGGAACCGACCGGATCGGATGACTATATCTCATAGCTACCATAGGAATAATCGGTCGGAAAACTAGTTTTAGTATGAAAAACTTGTTTCTTTTAAATGGAAACGACTCCAAACTTTGTATTCATAGGTTTTCTATGCTTTTTTATAATTCTGCCAAATTTGATGAAAATCGGACAAATATATGGTATAGCTGCCATACAAAAGATAGGTCTGAAAAACAGTCTTAGTTAGAAAAACTTTTTTGTTGTAAATGGTAGCATGCTGCAATTTTGTATTTGTTTGTTTCTCGTGCTTTTACATAATTCTACAAGTTTTTGTTCAAATCGGTTGACTATATCATACAGCTACCATACGAACGATCGGTCGGAAAATGGCAAACAGAGTATTTTTTCGAAAATATTTAAGCGAGCACTTGCAAGGGTATAAAAACTTCGACACAGACCAAGTTAACTTAGCACTTCTGAAGTATTCAACCAAATTTCTAAATTTAAGAAATTATTATCTAAAAAATTCAATTAAAGTTTACGAAAAAAAATGTCTTAAAACTAGAAATTACTTGAAGTATTTGAGGGCGAATTTTCTGAAAACTAGAATGTAAATTCTTTGAGTGTTGTCGGACCATTTATTGCATAGAGAAGTTGGTAGCTTTCTGTCATTGTCAGTCTAATCCGCTTGGCATAGTCCACTTCCATTTCATTACCTATTCAATTGCCTGGCCACAGTATCCCCTCCCTAGCTAGTCCATCTGTTTATAAGTAGTATTTAACTGTACTATTGTTATGACTGCCGCCCCCTCCCTCCGCCCCTTCCTGGCTTACAAAACAATGGACGACCGCAACTTAGTGGTACTAAACAATTGGAAAACTTTGCCGACCTTTTTTTTTTTGTTTTGTTTAATGTTCATGGCGTTTTATTGTATTCAAACAGAGCAACTTGGAGGCGTCAGTTCGTATTGTAATTTTTAGAGCTCAACTTGAAGTTGTGGCTGTTGCTGTGGCAAGTTTCCTGTGGCATAAATTAGTCAAAACACACACACAAACTATGGGTGGGAGAAAACTTTTGTGGACACTTGCTGTTAGACGCTTATTGACATTCCACCTCCTTTTCCCTGCTTTCCACAGAGTTGTCTACAATACACCCAAGTCGATTCAAGCCAGCGTTACGATACTTGAGAATTTGCATTTGATTATAGAGAAAACGAAACCGGAAGATGTCACCACAGACATAATGCCCATGCTGTTCTTCTCATTCGATGGCTCCACGATACAAGTGCAGGTGAGTGAGTGAATCAATGCCAACCATATCCACACAAAAGACGCATTCAGTCATTGATTTATCTAATTTGGTGTTGAGTTGCTAAATCTATTCATTCTGTTTATCTACACTTACCTGAAATCGAATCCAGAGTGCGGCTGTGGTGGCGGTGGCCAATGTATTTGATAGCATCGATGAGTTATCCATTCGACGCATGGTCCTACCCAAGGTGAAATTGGTATTCGAGAAGAACATAACCGATCCAAAGATAGTGCAGAATGTGCTCATGTGCATTGAGCGTGTCATGGACCGTATGGAGCGGGCACAGGTGGGTGGTGGTGTTGTTCGCCCTGTTTGCCAACTAAGTAACACAATTGATTGCATTTGCATTGTTATTTCCAGGTCATGGATGAGGTATTGCATTTGCTGGCAAATGTGCGCATACCCGATCCAGATATTATCATGCGTACCGTGCGTAAGTTGGCCAGCCGAGAAACCAATATAAAAAAATACCGAAAAACCAGCATTGTTTTTATGCCGATAACCGAAAACTAATTAAGTCGCTTGTGCGTGTGCAGCCACACAACCACACAGATACTATAAAATCTCTCGCTTTCTCCTCCTCATCCACCTCCTCCACAGGCATCTATCATAAGCTGTTTGTGGACAAATCCTACGGCCTCAGCGTAGAGACCATGGCCACCAATGTGCTGCCCCTGCTCATACCACATACCGTCAATCCGGCGCTCAATTTTGAGCAATATTGCTATCTGCTTGAGGTGAGTGACGAGTTGTAGATGGACAGCTCAAAAATTTAAGGAAAGTTCCATTTTTTTTTCTTTCATTCAGTGAAGAAAACAACAACAGATGGTTGGTTGTTTAGTTTAGCAAATATTTCTATTTGGAATACAATTTGTTTATACACTTCCCTGCACTTGAATTAGGCGTCATTACTTTCAAGTGTTGCATTTTATTGCTCTCTTGTTAATTGTTTGTTGCTTATGTCATGTGCAAGCCTTAAAGTTTTAAACGTAGTTCAAGGTTTTGGAGTGAAGACTTTGGTTCAAACCTTGGTTCGGCTCACGTTTTTAGCAAATTTAAGCCAATTAATTTCTAAAATACACCAAGGGCCGATCTCACATCTTCTACATAGAGCTATCTGCTATATAAACCTACGAATAACAGAGTCAAAATCGAAATTTATCCAACACATAGCAGATATTTGGAAGCTGAGAAATAAGGCCCAAAATAATATTTAGAATTTTGAGAATATTTGTGTAAGTCTATTCAACTTAGATTTGAGTTGATGTTTATTTAGAAGATTCGAATATCACACTAGAGTATTTCAATATTTCAGCTTCAGAAGTCTCTTGTAATCGCACTTGATGGTAATCTCCTTTTATTTAATCATCAAAAGTGCTCAAAAAAGACTCATCAAGGTGATTTTTGTTGGTTGATCTTTAAAAATACTCTTTTCTGTTGTCAGTTGGGCCCATATAGAGCGTTACCTCAGATTTCAGGTGATTTTTGTTGCAACTATCTGTTAAATGTTGCTTAAACTAGCTCTGACCTCGCCCCATCAACCAATGATGCCCTGCGACTGAAAGCAAACAGCGCTTAAAACAGCCTCAACTTACGCTCGGCTCGAGTCTGTGTGAATAGGAGAGTCAAGTGCTCATTCCCTGCGGGCCAGGCATGAAAATTGCTGCTCTACACAAATGTTTGACATGTGAAGTTCGGGCAATTGTTGCCATCCGTTGAAAGAAAGAAACATTTCCAATATTCTTTGCAAACAAAGCGTCAAGCACAACAATCTGAAACGAACAATGAACATTTCGTCGAACTAAACAAATTCAAAAGTGAGCTGCTTAGTTTAAACAATCGTATAATGTTCTTAAAGTAATTTAAAGCTCTTACTTTTAGTACAAATTGTTTTTAACTTGCAAAAACCATTTCGCTGAGAACCCAACTTCCAGATACATACATAATTGACTTTACAGCCAAGCCGAGCAAAAAGGAACCTACAGTTTAACGCCGAATTCGATCGACAAGGTTTTAAGAAGCTTCAAGACTAGTTATTTTCAAGCTGTTGCCAATAGCTAGTGACGGTGACCGGGTCTTTAAGAAAACAAGAAAGAAAGTCGGTCAAGCCCGACTATAACATACTCTGTACCAAGAAAATTTGTCTT
Source organism: Lordiphosa fenestrarum (assembly GCA_035044985.1). Taxonomy (NCBI): domain Eukaryota; kingdom Metazoa; phylum Arthropoda; class Insecta; order Diptera; family Drosophilidae; genus Lordiphosa; species Lordiphosa fenestrarum. Next base: position 32,480 of record JAWNNO010005107.1, on the reverse strand, counting down.
TTGATCATAACTCGAAAACCGTTCATCCGATCTTCTTCATTCTTTTGGCGGATCGATAATCCTAATAACTAATTATGTCCAGAAGGAACATGCCATCTATTTTCAAAACTGTGGGAGATATGACGTTTTTTCTAAATTGCGGGGGCGGGAGGGGGCGTGGCCAAAATTGAAAATAAACTTGATCTGCCTGCAGACAGAAGAAGCATATGTCCAATACATGCCAAACCTCTATCTCTTACCATCTCTGAGATCTGTGCGTTGATACGGACAGACAGACAGACAGACGGAGGGACGGACAGTCAGACAGACAGACGGACATGGCTATATCGACTCGGCTGTTGATGCTGATCAAGAATATATATACTTTATGGGGTCGGAGATGCTTCCTTCTGCCTGTTACATACTTTTGCACAAACTTATAATACTCTGTGTACCTACGGTACAGAGTATAAAAATCTCTTTTATTAGATGTTCCCAGGCGGGATCGAAACTACGACACTACTCGCTGTATGTATCAAACCCGGCCAGATAGATAGATTCCAATATAAATCCCTAAACTTAAGACGGAACTGATCTGAGAGCACTATTGAAGGAGTTAAGTCCAAAAAAAAGTGGACCTAAGAAGCTTATTATCATTAGGATCTGGTTTCAGTTCAATTTGCAAGTTAAAGACTTATATTAAATTTGTTTGGTTCTCATTCTGGTACCTCAGAGCTTGATGTAAGTATTAGTCGATCTTAAACTACACCACTTACATTTGGAAGATCAGTTACCAAGACTTTTTCCAAACCTTTTGATGATTAACAGGAAAGAAAGACTATAATATACTCTGTACCAACGAATTTATACGTTCAGCATACATTTTGATGCTGCAGTAGCAGCTGTAAGCAGCGCTGCTACTGCGCTGTAGCAGCAAACAGTCTTTTGATCATAACTCGACAACCGTACATCCGATCTCCATCATTCCTTTGGCGGATCAATAAGCAATGCTGATTACTAAATATGTCTAGAAGGAACAAACCAACTATCTTTAAAAGTGTGGGAGATATGAGGTTTTTTCCTAATTGCGGGGGCGGGAGGAGGCGTGGCCAAAATTGAAAATAAACTTGATCTGCCTGCAGATATAAGAAGAAATGACAAACCTCTGTCTCTTACCATCTCTGAGAACTGTGCGTTCATACGGACAGACATGACTCGACTGTTGATGCTGATCAAGACTATATGTATATACTTTATAGGGTCGGAGATGCCTTCTTCTGGCTGTTGCATACTCTTGCACAAACTTAATAAACTCTATGAACCTACGTTACGGAGTACCAAAACTTAGTTTTCTAACAATAATTCCAGAATAAGCTTCTTATATCTGCATAATGCTTTTGCAATTGCAGGTGCTACAGCAAATGCTGGAGGCCATCGATCGACAGCAACGCAACAAATTGAAACTGGACAACCTGTCAATGGCCTCACCAGAACGACATCGCACGCTGCGCCATCAATTCTCCACGGACAACATGAATGCGCCCCCATTCAATATACCCAATTTGCGCATAGATCAACGCAAGACGTCCAGTGCCGAGGACATGGCACGCAAGAACTCTGGCGGTAAGTGGGTGGTGGGGTGGTGGTTGGATTTCAAAATGAATTACTGATGCGGGGGCGTGTCGCCTTCGGTCTTGTGTAATTGGAAATGTTCGTTTTGATTTTAATTTGATATTCATTGAACGTGACAACAGTCGCTAATCAGACCGCCGCATTTAATTGTGTTATTAAAATTTTAAATGAGAATCAAAAGCAGAGCCCGAAGCTTGAATTAACCGGCATGGCAACGGCCAGCGGTTGCTGCAGCGCTTAATGAACTTTCGCCCCCGCCCCTTAATGATGATTTATTATGATGATGGCCGATTAAGGCCTGTAAACACGAGCCACTAGGCGAAGAAGGAAACTTTTAATTTGCCACAAATGTGAGCGGCTCAAAGGAGCCCGCGCTGTCGCTATGTCAACTTGAGTGCGTGCGCGTGGCATACAGCTGCATATGGCGAAATTGAAATTCTGCTGCACTTGCACACACACACAGACACACAAAGGAGCAGGATGTTGGCCGACATGTGGCTGTAGTTATGGTGTCGTTCGCTGTGAATTGCGGTTTTTAGGTAAACACAAACAAACAGCTGCCGCCGCTGATGATGATGATGAAACATGACCCCACCAGTGTGCCAGGCAAAGCTCTACTAAAAAGCTGGCAAACAAAACACACAAATTGCCCTACCACCTGCTCCAATCCATATTATTGGATTTCTGTGTAAAAACTGCATGAAATAATTGACTTACAGAAGTTAATCCCTTGACCAATTCCACAGTTGAACTGTGTCTGTGTCCAATTGCAAGTAAATAACTTTCGACATAAATTGCCACAAAATGCGACTCAGCTGGCCATCTGCGCGACGAGAGGACAGCCTGTTGTTGCTGTTGTTGTTTATGTTGTCCTCATTGCCATAAAGTCATATGCAGCCAGCCGCCGCAGCCGCAACCGCAAAATGTGCGACTGTCCTTGACAGTGACAGAACGTCGTAGCGAGGGGAAGGGAGGGGACCAAACCAAACACAAACATACCGAGAGGCGCAGGCGGCGGCGGCGGTCGGCACGCTTTGGGTGCACATTGGTGTGTGTGTGTGTGCGGCTGTTTTTGGGGTTTCATTTTTGGGAACCTTTAAACCGAAACATTATTAGACTTAATTAGCTTTGTGCATTCGCATGTTCCAGCACAGACACTAAATATGATAGATGGCCTGAAGGCCTGGAGGTGCAGTCGTTTGTTACGTATTCTACTGCTCTAATTCATGATATCTTTCAAAATATTCTCTTACCCTTAAATTTCTGAGGCATTGTTGGCATATAGCGGTGGTTCGACCCCAGTAGCCGAAAAGATTTGTTAACTTCAGTTGCTTTAACTCTAGGCAACTGAGAAAACAGTTGCATACATGCCAATCGGAAGCCTTAAGCACTGGTTTGACCCCGGCAGCTGAAAAGTTTTGCTAAAAAGATGCTTTTATGCATGAAAACTGAGAAAATCCTGAATTTTGTTTGTCATAAGATCGAGAATACTTTTCCCAGGGTTTGTGGCGTAAAGCATAGACTTGGCCCAGTCAGCTGAACACTTTTTTTGCTTAATATCCGGTATTTTTTGGGGCTTCTTTCTTGTAAGTACCGGAATTTTGTTTAGCGGATCGTGACGTTAAGCGGTGATTCGACCCCGGAAGCTGAAAAGCTTTCTTATTTGTGCCATGTCAGAAAACTTTGTATATAGTTATATACAAAAATAGGATTAAACTTCGATTAAGACTCTGTCAAGATTCTGACTAAGACTCTAACTTAGACTAAAATAAAACTATGTCTAAAGCTCTGATTAAGACACTGTCTAAGACTCTGTCTAAGAGTCTTTATAACACTCTGTCTAAGAGTCTGTCTAAGACTCTGTCTAAAACTCTGCGTAAGACTCTGACTTAGACTCTGCCTGAGACTCTATTTAAGAATCTGTTAGAGACTCTGTCTATGACTCTGTATAAGAGTCTTTATAAAACTATGTCTAAGAGTCTGTCTAAAACTTTGTCGTAGAGTCTGTCTAAGGGTCTGTCTAAGGATCTGTCAGAGTCTATGTCAGACTCTATATAAGAGTCTTTATAAGACTCTGTCTAACACACTGTCTAAGATTCTGTGAAAGACTTTGTCTAAGTCTCTGTCTAAGACTCCGTCTAAGAGTCTTTATAAGACTCTGTCTAAGAGTCTGTCTCAAAATCTGTCAGACTCTGTCTAACAGTCTGTCCAAGAATCTGTCAGACACACTGTCTAAGACTCTGTCTAAGAGTCTGCCTAAGACTCCGTCTAAGAGTCTGTCTAAGAATCTGTCTAAGACTCAGTCTAAGACTCTGTCTGAGACTTAGTCTAAGACTCTGTCTAAACTCTGTGTAAGACTCTGACTTAGAATCTGTCAGAGACTCTGTTTAACACTCAGTCTAAGACTCTGTATAAGACTCTTTCTAAGAGTCTTTATAAGACTCTGTCTAAGAGTCTGTCTAAAAATCTGTCAAAGACTCTGTCGAAGACTCAGTCTAAGACTCTGTGTAAGACTCAGTCTAAGACTCTGTCTAAGACTCATTCTAAGACTCTGCCTAAGAATCTGTCTAAGAATCTGTCAGAGAATCTGTCAGAGACTCAGTCTAAGACTCTGTCTAAGACTCAGTCTAAGACTCTGTCTAAGAATCTGTCAGAGACTCTGTCTAAGACTCAGTCTAAGACTCTGTCTAAGACTCTGTGTAAGACTCTGACTTAGACTCTGTCTTAGACTCTGCCTAAGACTCAGGCTCAGACTCTTACTTTGTCACTGATTTAGTTAATATTTCCATCCTCTGTCGAAGACTCTGTCTAAGAGTCCGACTAAGAGTCTGTCTAAGACTCAGTCTAAGAATCTGTCTAAGAATCTGTCAGAGACTCTGTCAGAGACTCAGTCTAAGACTCTGTCTAAGACTCTGTGTAAGACTCTGACTTAGACTCTGTCTTAGACTCTGCCTAAGACTCAGGCTCAGACTGAGTCACTGATTTAGCTAATATTTCCTTCCTCTGTCGAAGACTCTGTCTAAGAGTCCGACTAAGAGTCTGTCTAAGACTCAGTCTAAGAATCTGTCTAAGAATCTGTCAGAGACTCTGTCAGAGACTCAGTCTAAGACTCTGTCTAAGACTCTGTGTAAGACTCTGACTTAGACTCTGTCTTAGACTCTGCCTAAGACTCAGGCTCAGACTGAGTCACTGATTTAGCTAATATTTCCTTCCTCTGTCGAAGACTCTGTCTAAGAGTCCGACTAAGAGTCTGTCTAAGACTCAGTCTAAGAATCTGTCTAAGAATCTGTCAGAGACTCTGTCAGAGACTCAGTCTAAGACTCTGTCTAAGACTCTGTGTAAGACTCTGACTTAGACTCTGTCTTAGACTCTGCCTAAGACTCAGGCTCAGACTGAGTCACTGATTTAGCTAATATTTCCTTCCTCTGTGCGAAGACTCTGTCTAAGAGTCCGACTAAGAGTCTGTCTAAGACTCAGTCTAAGAATCTGTCTAAGAATCTGTCAGAGACTCTGTCAGAGACTCAGTCTAAGACTCTGTCTAAGACTCTGTGTAAGACTCTGACTTAGACTCTGTCTTAGACTCTGCCTAAGACTCAGGCTCAGACTCTTACTCTGTCACTGATTTAGTTAATATTTCCTTCCTCTGTCGAAGACTCTGTCTAAGAGTCCGACTAAGAGTCTGTCTAAGACTCAGTCTAAGACTCTGTCTAAGAATCTGTCAGAGACTCTGTCTAAGACTCAGTCTAAGACTCTGTCTAAGACTCTGTGTAAGACTCTGACTTAGACTCTGTCTTAGACTCTGCCTAAGACTCAGGCTCAGACTGAGTCACTGATTTAGTTAATATTTCCTTCCTCTGTCTAAGACTCTGTCTAAAGCTTGGATTAAGACTCTGTTTAAGGCTCTGTCTAAGATCCTGACTTGGTCTCTGTCTTGGACACTGTCTTGGACTCTGTCTTAGACTGTCTTAGACTCTGACTTGGACTCTGACTTGGACACTGACTTAGACTCTGACTTGAACTGAGATTCAGACTCAGACTCTGACTTGGTTAATTTTTCCAACAGGTATTCTAACCACTCGAAAATTAGTACTGTTTCGGTCCAGTGGTTCACACAGCTTCTGAACCGCCGGTTCGGTTCATTACATGGTTTTTGGAGCTAACTGAGCCGCGGTTTCGGTTCGGTTCAGTGGTTCACAGAGCACTTTATGAAATATTATGATTTCTGTCGTAATGTGACATTTCGTACACTTTTCGAAATTGACTTCCCATAAAACATTCGAATATCTTTAAAACCCCTAGAAGAATATTTAAAACTCGGATTTGAAACACGAATCCTGGTTTAAGTTCCTAAGTTCCTATGGTTCAAATTTCCAAATTAATAGGTATTATTGGCTAGAGGAAAGGGATTGCCATCTTAATTACTCTTCAGCAATGTGAACCGAAACGAACCGAACCGTTTTTATTTGTGGCGTTCGGTTCGCTTCAGCAATTCTGAAAGGAAGCCGGCTAGGTTTCGGCTCGGTTCGGTTCAGAACCGGTTGGCATCCCTGAATTCCCCTTGCAAAAAAAAGAACCTCATCATCTGCTACATTCCAACATCTATGTTTCTGTTTCATTCTAGGCTCTGGCATGCTGGGCGGCTGGTGGTTCGGTTGTTCGCCCTCGTCACCGGATAGCAATTTCCTGCGTGTAGGCAATGTATTTCCCAATCGACGACTCTCGGACAACACGCTGATGACACCAAAAATCCGCATTGCCCCCTCCTGCGCCTCGTCGCCGGGCGGCACACCGGGCAGTGGCTTGCCCACGCGCCGACATTCAAGCATTGGGCCGCAGGAGCGGCGGGGATCCACCATCAATTTGTCACCGCCAACTGTAAGTTGTTTTGTGTCTGAGGCTGGGACTGCGCTGCCATTCCTCGTTTTTTTTTTCTGGTGGCCACCCTTTTGTTTGCTGTGGTGGCCATTTTTTTTGGCTTTATTGTTTGACTTTTGACAGTTACAAAAGGCTTTCATATTTTATTGAAGTTTAATTTGAGTGCGCGCCCCTTTTATGCTTTTTGGTTCTCCTTATGTTTTTGTTGGTCTTTCAGCTCATGTGCCATCTAGCTATTCAGAGCGCCTAGCGTAGCCTTTAGCGTGTTTACAGTTTACAGTTCTCATCCACCAGCTGCTTCTAGTGTACAATTAACCACCACAAACAACAAGAAACATGCCGTTCCAATTGATTTGTACTTTTGTTTGGTTTTTCTTTTATGGATTATTAGCTCATTTCCCCGCAATGAAGTCTAATACACGCCCCATGATCTCTTATCTTTGACACGACACGAAATGAAACACAAAACAACAAAAATGTTGCCTTCGTCGGGGTTGGATTAATCAATTGATTGATCTCACACACTCTTATTCTCCCTCTCTCTCTCTCTCTCTCTCTCTCTCCCTCTCTCTGCCACATATTTGTCTCCTTTGTATAACAATGACAATATATATACATGCATATATATATGTGTATATAGTATGGTGCCCGCGGTAGCTCTGGATCGAGTCTATCGGTGCCCTCCACCTCGGTCTATGTTGTAAGTCTAAAAAACAAAGCAAATTGTACAGAGACAGAGCTTTAAACATCTGTCTTCGGTCTATCGAAGTGTTGGCTGTACCCTGGCAGGCTGGGGAAATCGATTTTAAAGTTGGAATCCAGTGCTCTTAAAGTAGGCAGAGTATAGAGAACTTTATGTGATTAGGAAAAGAGTATGAAGAATATCATTTGTGCTAAACTCAGAGACTAGAAGAGCTAGAGCCACGCAGATCAAGTTTGTTTCAAATTTTGACCCCGCACCCTCCAATATCTGCTACATTTTTTAAGTTATCGAGCTCAGATTTTGCAGTGCAGTGTATGTGGTCAATATCTACAATCTCACAAATTTTCATAAGGATCAGATAATAAATGGCAGAGTTAAAAAAACGTTGCATACTTATCTGAGCAGCATGAGGTTATTTAACGCCAATTGCCCTGAGTAAAGGGTATTTCGAAGTCGGACAGGGACGACTTTAACTTACGCTCTCGTTCTAACTAATTCTAACAAGATTTTCTCACTAAGACTACTTTCCAGACTCTACTTTTGTATGACAGCTATACTATATAGATGTCCGATTTCAACCAAATTTGGTGGAATCATAGAAAAGCAAAGCAAACTAAGAAATACAAAGTTTGCAGACGTTTTGTTTGAAAATAAAAAAGTTTTTCTCACTAAAACTAGTTTCTGGACCGATCATTCCTATGGCAGCTATAACCTATAGTCATCCGATTTTGACAAAACTTTGAAGAATTGTGTGAAGGCTTATAAAATAAATATATGCCAATTTTAAAGAGGTTATCATTGAAAACAAAAAAGTTTTTCCTACTAAGACTATTTTTCTAACTTAACTTTTCTATGCCAGCTATACTATATAGATGTGCGATTCGGACCAATTTTGGTGGAATCATGAAGAAGCATAGAAAACTAGTAAATACGGAGTTTGGAGACGTTTGCATAAAAAATATAAAAGTTTTTTTTACTAGAACTAGTTTTTCTGACGGCTAGTATGTTTTAGTCAACCAATCCGGCCGGTTTTGGCAAATGTGCAGACTATTTGTACCAGTAGACTTCGTGCATATAGCATAGAAACAGACGTACAATGCTAAATCATCTCAGCTCTTCATACTGATCAGGAATATATATACTTTATGTGGTCGGAAATGCTTCCTTCTATGTCCATCTGGACAATTTCAATATACCCTCTGCAAGGGTATACAAATTTCCTAGAATAGGTACAAAATATACTTAAAATACTTTTTACAGCATTTGCCTGTAAAATTCTCAACTGGTTCTAACACTTTTGTTATGAACCTACAGTTATAACATTTTGGTCTCTATTCCTTGGATATTTCCCACCTTCTGTGGTTCGATACAGAAACCTCGTTTTAACTACAAATTGGGAATTGCTTTATAATTTTCGGAGAACTTTTTCTCTTAGTCTTTCTCTTACTCTTAAAAGTATTTGGGCTGACAGTATAATTAACTAGACTTCGAAACAGAATAAAGAAGATTCAAGAAAAACTTGAAAAGAATTTTGATAGTTAATCAGTCTTGACCTTGACCTAAGACCACGACAACCTAAACAGACTTATATCAAGTATTTTGGTGCTAAAAAAAACTCGTACTCAGCACCAAATTCTTATTTTGAGTATACTGAAAAATGAAATCAAAGCGGAACGGGATTGAAAACAGGGTAATTCCAAAGCAGGCTTAAAATGATCCTGTTTTTTGGGATTTGGGATCTTTTAAGGGATCGGATCAAGACTATCCGGGATTTCCCTGTTTACTTAAACTGTACTTAAAATAAGAATTTGGTGCTTGAATCAAGTATTAGGCAGTACTATTAAAGCATTTTGTACTTAATTCAAACACTAAGTTCTTGATTTATTTTCTAAGTGTAGAAGAGTGTTCTGATCTTCGAAATTAATCAGTGTGAAGGGGGAAATCTACGGATTTCCAGGTAATTCTTAAAAAATCTATCAAAACAAGTTCAACAAGTCAAGACAGTCGAATGAAGATTGAAGGAATATGAAGTTTAGGAACGCAAAGACCCAAAGGTCTTAGTCAACCGAAACGTTTACCAGTTCGATATCACCTCTTACCTCTAGCAAAGGGCCTAATACTACTTAAACTACTTAAAAGTTGATCTAAGAATGCCAATTTTAGTAAATTAAGTAAATTTGTCAGATACACTTAGATTTTACACTGTTATTTGTTGGCTGATGTGACAGCTGCGAATTTGGAAACTTTAAATGCATAATTAAGCCAAATTAAGCTGTTAAAAGCTTGTCATATGAGTTAAAAATAGTTCGCTTGTCCGCGCGCACTCCATTAGCCTTTACTGTGTACAGTTTAGCTAAATATAGATGCCATGAGTAAGCCAGCCTCTGCACGGGGTACAGCCACAACCTGTTTAGGACTTAGCCTGAGTATTTTTAAACCAGTTCTTGTGCGAATTTTGGGCGGCAAGCAATATTCAACCTGTCTTGTCATTGTGGTTAACTGTGGTTGTTCATGTTCTTGTTGTCGTCGTTGCACCCTCTCTCTCTCTACTCTCTACTCTCTCTCTCTCTCTTTCTTTAAGTATAACACGCCCACACACACACACGCACTCACTAATTGAAGTATTTTGGCCTGCCCTGAAAAGTATGCTACGGTTCTGTCCAACGAAGGCTCGCTTGCACTCGTCTCTCGCTGGTCTCTTTCGATTTGGTGTTGAATTTGAAACTGCTGTTTAAATGGAAAACTTATTGCAAAGCAAAAATATATACAAAAGAATGTTGTTCCGTTCACAGTTTTGTGTTTTGTTTATTCAGTTTGTTGCCGCGCCATGCATTTTGCAGCTGTTTGCTAACTGTCTCTCTGTCTCTGTCTGTCTTAACTAATTTTCAAGTTTCTTGATTTACATTTTGTACAGTTCCATTTAGTTGTTGTTTTCGAGAGCTCTGTCCCCCCACCTGCCCCCCAAATTGCTGGCCATGTCAAGAGTGGCAGCTTATGCTAATATGTATGCAGTATGGTGTACATTCTACTACATTATGTATAATGTTAAAACGTTGATTCTGTTGTTCTTACTTTGTGTTCCTTTTGTTTTCTTTCTACACATTTTACTGTAATGATTTATATTGGTTGAAAGAATGTGTCATGTTGTTTACAAAAAAAAAAAATATATATTTCAATTTGAACCTCTGGACATTGTTGTTGAGGAGGTGCAAATTGTTGTGTTAAATACACAGATTATGAAGGTGTAAGTAAGTTGGAAACTGCATACAAATTAAGCCTGACGGAGCTAGAAATCTGTTCTACTTTCGCTGTCCTTGAGTCTGTGATAGTAATATTCAAAAATTTTCTACAAACACACAAAAATATTTATTTTAGGAACTACAACTTATTTACTTTTCCAATAACTTTAATAATTGTGACTGCAAATTGCAATTATTAAGTAATTGCGCTTAAAATATTGAATTATTTAATATATTTGTAGCAGAAACTGTAATTATTTACAAGTTTAAGGGCTCTGACTTTCAATTGTTTCGTTTAAATACCAAAAAGCATAATTATAGCTTCACTTCTCACCTACAAATATATGAATAATTGAACATTTCAGGCTTAATTACTCAAGAATTGCACATTACAGGTACAATTCTCGAAGTAATTAAGTAATTGTAAAATTAAACACATTTTGTAATATATTTACGAGTTTTGAAAAATAAAAATCGATCTTAGATACGCAGCCAGTGGTAGGAGAAAAACATAGAATCGTTTTTAACTGCAAAATATTTACTTCTTTAAAAAAAATCCCTCAAACTACTGCCAAACTATACCTGGACTTTTAGAAAAGCAGACAACATGCTTCAAACTATCTTACCGTGTCTGACGAATCAACAAATCGCTAAAGAAATACCTAAAATTGCTGCAAGGAGTTCACAGAATATTCCAAACTATTTTACAGTAGCTGACGAATCATTAGATCTCAAAAAAATCCTTAAAACAACCGCATAACTATTTAATCTAGCATCATATGTCATGAAAGGGTACTAAGAATGTTTCAACTTTTTTTTACCGTGACTGACGAATCATGACACTTAAAAAAAAATCCCTAAAATTACTGCTAAACTATAAACGTGCCGTGAAATTATACAAAATCATACAGCATGGTTTAAACTATATTTCCGTGTACTGTCGAATCATCAAATCGCTTGTGAAATACCTAAAATAACAACAAAACTACATAAACTAACATGGACATATCCAAGAGCTTATAGAAAGACTCAAACTATTGAAAATAACCGCATAACTTATTAATGTATCATGGACATAAAAAGGGTACTCAGAATGCTTTAAGTTTGGTTTACCGTGTCTGACAGATAGTAAATTTTCAATAAAAATCCCTAAAATTACAGAAAAACTTTACCTGGACTTGTACAAAAGCATACTGAAACAAATCTCAAAGGGACAAGAGCTTAAAAAAGATTCCTAACTATTTCCCCGTGACTGACGAATCATTAAATCCGAAAAAACCCCTAAGTTAATTGCTTTACTATACTAGAATTATACAAAAGCATAGAGAATGACTTACACTATATTTACCAGGTCTGACGAATCATTAAATCTCTAAAGAAATCCCTCAAATAACTGCAAAGCTATTAATAGTTCAATGGACATTTACATATAAGCACACAACTATTCAAAACTATTAAACAGTGACTGTCGAATCATTGAATCGTTATCCTAGTTATAGCCTAAAATAATTACAACGCTTCAAATAGGACTCTGGACATGCACAAAAGCATACAGAATGTTTCACAAAATTTTACCGTGTCTGACGAACCATTAAGTCAGCAAAGAAATCACCAAAATAACTACAAAGCTATAAACACTTCCCTGGACATGTACAAAAGCATACAGAATATTGAACACTGTTTTACCGAGTCTGACGAGTCAATTAATCTAAAAAAAAATCCCTAAACTACATAAACTATCCTAGACGTATACAAACGCATACAGAGTGCTCCAAGCCATTTTAACCGTATCTGACGAATCATTAAATCTCTAAAAAATTCCCCAAAATAACTCGAAGCCATAAATAGTACCATGGACATGTACAAAAGCATACAAAATACTTAAAACTATATTACCCTGACTGACGAATCATTAAATATTCAAATGAAATCCCTAAGGTAATTGCATTACTGCAGAAACTATACTAGACTTATACAATAGCATACCGAATGTTTCAAATTACCTTTACCGTAACTGACAAATCATTAAAATCTCTAGACCAACAACTAAATAGATGTCTAGTGATAGGCAAGGCTTTTTAGAAGAGAAAATCTGAATGAGTTTCCCTAGGCACTTTGGGGACTTTAAATGAAAATCTCATTTAATTATTCTATTAAGAGAGTTTAATTTAATCTTGAATTTCAGCATTTGCCACCATTTTCCTTCGCCCTCTAACCGTTTTTGTAAATAAAACCACAAATTTAGGGTCATTTCCTCGTACGACCCTAAGGAGTGTGCATATATTTTACAGATTTACAGATACACCTGATCGGCTCCCAACAGAGTTCAACACAAGCCTTCCATTGTTTAAATGGAAACACATATATATATTAAAGTTAACCTATTATACCCATTTTAAGCCATAACCATCAATGGTTATGGCCTACAATATTGCCCCAGAAGTAACCCATTACACGATTCGCAGTCCAGACATCATAACAACAACAACAACAACAACAGCAATATAAATGCTACATCTACTCGTGCTTACTTGCCTATTTTATTCATTAAATGTCCTGATCGTGCTCAGTGTTAATTTGATTTTGTGTTTTCAATTCAATCCGATGATTCCTGTTGCTTTGTTATTTCCAAAAGAGAAAACAACACACACGACACACTCGCTCACACACACAAACTGGAACGTTAAGTGTATTTCTGTTTTTGCGTTGGCAAACAAAAGCCTTTCTATACCTGTTCCTGTACACGCACACACACACACACACACACACACACATTGGAACATGCATAAGTGCTGTGTTTATTTCATGTCTGTGTATTTTCGTTTTTCATTTCATGTTCGGAAAAATTTTTAACAAAATACAAAACAAAATAAATAAAAATTCGCAGCTTGCACGGAGCATGATCGTGAGTACACGTTTCATAATTTCCAAACTTTCCATCCTATTTTTTTGTTTTTGTTCTATTTTTGAGAACTCTAACCAGACACGCACACATTCAGCTATGACACGCTCTCTAAATGGTACACAGCGGGCAAAGAAATGTGCTTTTGACGTACAATCCCTTTGATTATTAATTGAAATAGTACTTAAAATGGGAAAAGATTCGCCAAACATCCGGAAAAATGAAAATTCTGAGAGAAATTCGAATAATTTGAAAGTCAAGCATTTTCGTACTTAAGCCAAGAAGTTTCCGTTTCAAAACGTTAATAAGAAAATTCGTGATTCAAGCGTTTTATATATTAAGCTCATTTCGGGATTGTGTTAAGTGCTTTGCTCTAGTTTACATCAAGTACTTAGTTTCCTTAGTTAAAGAACTTAGACTAAGAACTTTGATATACACATTAGATTGAAACATACAAGCCTTTAGAATTCTAAGATGAATCAAATTTGTTCTGAAACTGAAAACTTAAAGGTTCTTGAACCGATCCCCATTTCTATTCTGTTGCGCTCTCAGATCAATAACGATTTATGTTAGGTTAAGCCCGCTTTACTCTCAAATCTATTTCGATTTCATTTTGAATCAAGAATTCCCTGGCTTATGAATGTTTTAAAACAGGAAAATTCTAGTTTTAGTCTTGATTTACTATCAAATCTATCTCGATTTGTTCGTAAAAATCTAGAGTTTCCTAGCTTAAGGAAGCATTGAAACAGTAAAATTCTTGTTTCAATCCCGATTTACTCTTAAATCTATCTCGATTTGTACTTGAATCCAGAGTTTCGAGCTCAAATCTATAATTTTCTGGCTTATGAATGTTTTGAAAGAGAAAAATTCTTAATTCTATCCCGATTTACTCTTAAATCTAGCTCAACATGTTGTTGGATCAAGAATTTCGTGCTAAAATCTAAAATATGCTGGCTTTTTAATGCTTTAAAACATGAAAATTCCTTTTTAATTCCGGTTTACTCTTAAATTTTTATTGAATCAAGAATTTCTTGCTCAAATCTAGAATTTACTGGCTTATGGAAGTTTGAAACACGAAAATTCTTAATTCTATCCCAATTTACTCTTAAATCTAGCTCAATATGTTGATGGATTACGAATTTCGTGCTCAAATCTAGATTTTCCTGGCTTTTTAAAGCTTTAACACATGAAAACTCTTGTTTCAATCCCGATTTACTCTTAAATCCATCTCGATTTGTCATTGAGTCAAGAATTTCATAATCAAATTAAGAATATCCAGCTTAAGGAAGTTTTGAAACAGTAAAATTCTTGTTTCAATCCCGATTTACTCTTAAATCTATCTCGATTTGTACTTGAATCAAGAATTTCTTGCTCAAAACTAGAATTTCCTGGCTTTTGGAAGTTTAGAAACTGGAGAATTCTAGTTTTAATCCCAACTGACTCTCAAATCTATCTCAATTTATTATTGAATCAAGAATTTCATACCCAAATCAAGAATTTCTTGGCTTATGATAGTTGTAAAACAGTAAAATTTTAATTTTAATCCCGATTTACTCTTAAATCCATCTTGATTTGTTCTTGAATCAAGAATTTCATACCCAAATCAAGAATTTCTGGGCTTATAAAAGTTGTAAAACAGGAAAATTTTAGTTTTAATCCCGATTTACACTTAAACCTATCTCGATTTGTACTTGAATCAAGAATTTCCTGCTCAAATCTAGAATTTCCTGGCTTTTGAAAGTTTTGAAACAGCCAAATTCTTGTTTTAATACCGACTGACTCTCAAATCTATCTCAATTTGTTATTGAAACAAGAATTTCCAGGTCTTTGGAAGCTTAAAAACAGAAAGTTCTTGTATACCGATTTGGAGAGTAAATCGGTAAATCAATTTCGATTAATTCTTGAATTAAGAATGAACTAAAAACTCACAATATTTCGGTTCATGTTCCACTCTTAATTCTGTTTCGTGCTTCGAATGCCATCGCCTACTTTTTGCCCGCAGTGTAGTTTTAATTTTAATTTGGAAAATAAAAATAAACGGGTTCCCCTCTCTGTGCCCGTCTGTGCCCTCATCCATATGCCAAATAATCCAACTAAAATTTCATAATTTTTGTTTAAGTGTACATAAGAGCATTCTCGCATTTCCCTTTTTGAGTTTTGGGAAACTCTGTTCAGTGTTTGGTTTATGTGTTTTAATGTTTGAGCAGAAAATGTCAATTTCCTGGCTGGTTTGGTTTGAAGTTTGGATTTGGTTTGTTTGTTGCACCATCAGATTGAACATACAAACACACACACGCACACCCACACACTTTGTACATAGCACCTCCAGCACATTGCAACTGAGCCATTACAACAAGCCTTAACTAATCTTCCAAAGAAATCTCCTTTATTGTACTCCCAAAAACAGGGTGGCTCCATGCCGAACACATCGAGCAGCGTACCGTTCTTGTTATCATCCAGCATGCAATCGATACGCTCGCGCCGCACCTCAACAGTGCTGTCATCGGGTCCACTCGGCTCTGGCTCGGGCATACTGCAGCAGCTGGGATCCGGCATGGTAAGACAATTAACTTCCGTATCCGGGACGGTTAGCCCGGTGCCGCTGTTGCGCGTGAATGGCACACGCAACCAGCACAACAACGTCCGAAAGTGTCCGTCACTCAATATCACATTCAGTCAATAATATAATCTGAACGAAATCGGCGACCAGCCGACGCCGTCGGTCGCCGATTACCGCCTCGCTGGCAGCGGCGGCGGTAGCAACTACCACAATGTGCGCTACAGAGCGCAGCTGCGCAGCCTCAATCTGAACTTGAACCCGCCGCGGTATTGAGCTCTCAATGTTGTATATGCAAGCCAGGGGCAGAGGGTAAAATGAAGTACACGCACTTAACTAGACTAACAAATATTTATACACACACATATATATATATATCTTGATATGAATGTATCTATAGCCTAGACAAACGTAAGCTGACGAATTGATAAATATGCAGCAAGCCAACAAATTGTTTTGAGAATTTATTCAATCTACTCGTATGTACCATAAATGTTAAACATATCTAAACGAAAACTACTCGATACCTACATACCTACCTACCTACCTACCTACTTATGATTATTATTATTATTCCAATTGATAACCATTCGATAATTCCTGTTGGTTGTTGCAACGTAAAACCCAATCGAAAGTACCAAATTCTGCAAACCGCGCCGCGGTGTCGTCTATTGAGTTCCCATTTAGCCATTGTAGTCAATGTGAACACGTGATGTTAGTCTTAAAACACACATTTCGAACGCTATCATTGTCGTTTGTAGCAATTTGTATTGGTAGAACGTAACTAAGTTAGCTTAAGCAATTGGATAAATGTACATTCCAAACAAAGAAAGCCCACTAGATAGTTTGTAATAATAATTATGATCTGAATTGATTGCTTCAAATGTTTGGCAAGCTTGCCTCAAATTGTGCTTGCATTTTGCATGGTTTTTTTTGTTTGTTTCCTTAAGTGCTCCCGACCCGACGACCCCACTATCCACAAGGCAGTTACATTTGTGTCTGTAAATATCTGAAAAGTGAAAGAGTAGTGTGTTAGTTAGACAAATTTCAATTAAAAGTCGCTTAAATTTCGGTTTAAATTTTCAGACCCTTGCAAAGGATATTATAATTTTGCCCAGAAGTTTGCAACGCTTAGAAATATTCATTTCCGACCCCATAAACTATATACAGGGTTGCCCATATTCGACGGACCCATGTTTTTTTTTTTAAAAATCAAAGAAAAAAATAAAAATTTGGCGGTTGGCAATCTTAATCATTTAATTTGTTCCAAGTAGATTTGTTTACATCAATTTTTGAATATGATATCTCTCAAATGGCCGCCTCTGGCGTTGATGGCGTATTGTGCCCTTTTTGCAGCATTTTCCATCCATTTCCGGAATAGCGGCTATTTCTTCACGAATGTTGTCCTTGAGCTCTTCTACGGTCCTTGGCTTGTTAACGTAAACCTTTGACTTCAAATATCCCCACAAGAAGAAGTCAGGCGGCGTCAAATCGGGCGAACGCGGTGGCCAGTCCAAATCACCACTTTTCGACATCAAACGGCCCGGAAACAATTTCTTCAGAAAATCGATTGTTATGCGACTTGTGTGCGGTGGAGCGCCGTCTTGTTGGAACCAGAACTGCCTCATACGCTTTCGACGAATAATTGGCATCACAAAATTGGTCATCATATCGCGATAACGCTCCTGGTTGATGGTAACAGCATGGCCATTTTCATTTTGGAAGAAAAACGGCCCAATGACCGTTTTCGCACTAACGCCGCACCAAACTGTGACTTTTTCGTCATGAAGAGGCACTTCTTGAATCTCCTGAGGATTTTCAGTGCGGCAATTTTGCTTATTTACGGTCCCATTCAATGTGAAATTTTAATTTTTTGAAAGCACGTTGAGTTTTCACAATTGACTTGTTCTGTTGAATGTAAATTTCAACTATTTCAGAGCGCTCGCGTGGCGTGTATTGTTCCATGGTAAAAATCTGCTTGGATTGACGCTTCAAACGCGGTATGTCATTAAGCGATCTGACATCTCTGTCAAAAGTTATGGCGTTGCCAGATGGGTCCGTCGAATATGGGCAACCCTGTACAGGGTGCGCCATCTAAAGTGTCGGTATGGCAACAATGAATAACTTTGACATTTACCAACCGATTGCTTTTGTTAGACATGTTTTGGAAACATCAATCTAGTACAATTTTGACCATGGAACGCTTCACACCAAAACAACGTGCCGAAATAGTGACGCTGTTCATCGAAAATAATCGTTCAATTGTGCTAACTCAACTCAACAAATTTTGATGACCGATGAGGCCCATTTCACGCTTTCTGGTGGTGTTAATAAGCAAAATTGTCGCATATGGGGCACGGAAAATCCACACCGCATCAAAAATAGGACCCAGATCTCCAGATTTGACCGCCCCAGACTTCTTTTAGTGGGGCTATTTAAAAAGCAAGGTTTACGCCAGCGATCCACAGACCATTGAAGAGCTTAAGGCCAACATTCGTGCCGAAATCGCCACTTTATCGACTGAGACGCTCGAAAAAGTGATGGAAAATGCCGCAAAAAGGGCACATTTTGTTGTGGCCAATAAAGGCGGCCACTTGACTGATGTTGTGTTCAAAAAGTAGTCGAAAAAAAGGAACAAGATCAACATATAGAGAAATCGGTTGTTTGTTTTTATATTTATTCAGTGTTGCCATATGGCGCACCCTATATATTCTTGATCGAGCTGAGTCGATTGAGCTTTGTCCGTTCGTCAGTCTGTCTGAACTAGACTCTCAGTTTTAAAGCTATCAAGCTGAAATTTTGCACAGAGTCTTCTTTTTGCTGCACACTACTAATATGTCGGAACCGAGCGGTTCAAATGACTATATCTCATAGCTGCCATAGGAACAATCGGTCGGAAAACTAGTTTTAGTATGAAAAACTTTGTTCTTTTCAATGGAAACGTCTCCAAACTTTGTAATCGTAGGTTTTTTATGCTTTTTTATAATTCTGACAAGTTTGTTGAAAATCGAACTACTATATGGCATAGCTGCCATACAAAAGATAGGTCTGAAAAACAGTCTTAGTTAGAAAAACTTTTTTGTTTTTAATGGTAGCAGCCTGAAACTTTGTATTTGTTTGTTTCTACAAATTTTTGTACAAATCGGTTGACTATATCATATAGCTACCATACGAACGATCGGTCTGAAAACTAGTTGTAGTATGAAAAACTTTGTTCTTTTCAATGGAAACGTCTCCAAACTTTGTAATCGTAGGTTTTTTATGCTTTTTTATAATTCTGACAAGTTTGTTGAAAATCGAACTACTATATGGCATAGCTGCCATACAAAAGATAGGTCTGAAAAACAGTCTTAGTTAGAAAAACTTTTTTGTTTTTAATGGCAGCATCTGGCAATTTTGTATTTGTTTGTTTCTCGTGCTTTTACATAATTCTACAAGTTTTTGTTCAAATCGGTTGACTATATCATATAGCTACCATACGAACGATCGGTCGGAAAATGGGAAAAAGCGAATTTTTTGAAAATATTTAAGCGAGCACTTTCAATTGTACAAAAACTTCGGCACAGACGAAGTTAGCTTGGCTTTCTCGTTTTTGTACCTTACAGTTGGTCTTGTAGTGAAAAAGTGACTTTTGTTCACTGACTTTTGCTCAATTTAATGAGTCTTGCTTCCTTCGCTTCACTTGTTCAGCGAATATTCACTTCCGTTGTGTGACTTTTGTTTAATTAAACTTGTAAAAAGATTCTTGTTCAGAGACTTTATTTCAATCAGTTTGGTTCACTGACTCTAGCTCTTTGACTTTTGTCAAATAAGTCTTATTTTTTGACTCTTGCTCTGCAAAATTTCTTCATTTTTCTTGTTTAGTGTATTTTGTTCAGCGACTTTTGTTGAATCTTCCTGCTTCACTGACTCTTGTTCAGTAAATATTCAATGAGTATTGTCTTACGACTTTTGTTCTTTCAATCTTGAAAGAGCTTTATTAAGATACTCTTTTTGAGAGACTTTTTTCCCATCAGAGTATTTACTGCCTCTTGCTTTGTAAGTCTTGTCTAGAGACTTTGGTTCAATGAGTTTTGTTCAGTGACCATTTCTTCACTAACTCTTGTTTACTGAATCTGGCTCACTGACTCTTGTTCTGTGTCCTTTGTTCAGTTACTTTTCTTAAATCAGTCTTGTAAATATTTTGGGAGCTCCGGTTCGCGGGTTCGATGCAAACTTTACCAATAGTTAAGGTTCAGAGTTTTGAGGTTCAAAGTTTTGGGGTCAGCCGGAACTACCTACCTAAGTGATCCTTCTTCACTGACTCTTGTTCAATAAGTTCTTGTCAATGACTCTTGTTCAGTGACTATTCAATCAGTTAAAAGGGAATTTTGCTCAGTCAGCTTTGTGTTTTGACTTTTGTTCATTCACTTATGTTCATTGACTCTTTTTCAGTGGATTTTGTTCAGTGACTTTTATTTATTGACTCTTATTACATTAGTTCTGTTAAGTGATGCCTGTTCAGTGATTTTTATTGAAATAGGTGTTCTTTTCTGACTCTTGTTCAATGGGTCGTTTTCAGTGACTTTTGTTCAGTGACATTGGTTCAATCAATCTTGTTCACTAACTCTTATTCGTTGACTCTTATTCAGTGTAATTTTTCACTTTTATTCAATGACTTTTGTTCATAGACTCTTGCTCCGTAGTCCGTAGTCTTGTTCAATAAGTCTAAGAATGCTAATAAGAATGCAAAGTTGTTAAGACTTCGAGCTGAACCCCTCATTGATCTTCGAAATTTACCTGAACCTGAAGCTGTACCGAACCAAAATATGCAGTTTGTATCAACAAAATGATAGATATTTTGGAATTCAGCCAGTTTGTTGTATCTGGTCAAAACTGACGAGATCTTCGGAAAGTTCTAGAAACATTCTTAGCCTTTTGTATATGGATTCTTGATTAAAAAGTTAAAGCTGTGTTTTCCCTTGTCTAGAAGGGAGCTGCTTAAGAGCACCTAATGCTTCCCCATACAAAGGAAACAATATGCTGAAGCCTTGTGTGTGTGTTTGTGGCTTTTTGATGCCAACGCAATCATTCGACGCACAACAACAAATATGAGAAATAGCATGAGAATTTGTACACAGAAAAGGCAGATCAAATCTTTGATTTTATAAATCTCTTTAATCATCTAACGATGCTGAAAATCAACCAAAGGATGTTCATTTTTCAAATCCTTCCAACGAACCAGAAAGCAGTCGAAAAACTCAGCTACTCACACTTTTTAGTATTTAGACACAGTATTTTAGATGAAAATTGACAGTCAATGGAATTGAATTGAAGGGCGATACTTGGAAAATTAAAAACTAATATCAAATTTCAACTCAAAACATTGAATTGCATGTTCATACAAGTTTCGGTTGCCTTGTTGTTTATTATTATTGTCTGCATCATGGCATCTTCATCATTCTCTCTATGTCCTTCATGCTATCTCTTGTGATTGTTCCCCTTAAACATAATCCTTAAACTTGTTTCCCTATCTATGTATTATGTATTTATGTATATGTATATGGTGTATTGTACTTGGTAACAAATTTGTAAATGTATTTTGACTACCTGACTTGCCATTTTACTTTCTGCCCATCTGATTGCACTATAAAATTTGGAAATACAACAACTACAAAGCAGCGGAGCTAATGAATATAACAAACAAAGCAAAGCATATATGGAGTGCAGAGCTGCTGATCAAACAAATATTGTATTGTATATATATACTACAAAACTACCAACTAAACAGAACTCCATACTCGTTTTCGTATTTGAATGACTGACACTGAAGGCTTAGCAACAACTATCTAAACTAGCTAAACGAAATGCATTTGTATTTCTACTCAACTAAGTTTAAGTCTTGGCGAATTTATTGTAATTGATCTATTGACATATTGATATATATATATATGCTTATTATGAAGCCATTTGCTTTGGCTGCTACTTGGCGCTTTTGTCTGTGTGTGTGTGTGTTGTCCATGCTACTAACTAAAAACCCCATCTTTAGCTCCCACCTCATCCAATTGTTGTGTTTGAGTGTACTGCTGTTTAGTTTGAATGCGTTTCTTTTTTGTTTATCAGTTTTGCAATGCTTTGGCGTCTAACACACAACTTTTACACCTACCTGTAAGTCGTATTACATTAAAGAAAAATACTTCAAAATGTGCCTTAAGAGTTCAAAAGTTCGAATATCGAAAGAAAAAAAAGGAAAAAACAAAATATTATAAAAAAGAAACGTAACTACTTTTTATGCATAACCGTTAAGTAAGTGGTGTAAGTGTAAGTCCCAGCCAACCCTCCCCTGGATAAGCCAAATACATAACCCTAAACTTGAACCTTAGTAGTAGTTTTGTAGACACACACACGCAACACACGCAACACACTCACACTCAAGCCCATAGACCAACCCCCCCCCCCCCACCCCGTTTTATATAGATGTGTAGTTGTACTCGTAACCCAGTTCCAGTAGGTGAATCAAGAATCGTGTCGTAAAGTGCATGATGATTAACTAAACCCCCAACCCCCAAGTGTGTCCTACCCCAACCAAATTTCTTACTTTCTCACAATCTCGTTGTGCTCCTCCTTGTGTGTTCCTTGTCATTTTTATCTTGTACTCGTATAGCCGTCCTATGATCGGTGTGAGAGCAGCTCGAGAATTAGTTAGCAAAAAAAAAACATATACCTACCTAAACTAACACCAAATTGATGGCCTAATTATTTTGCAACAACTCTATTACAGTATCAACTATTCTCCGGACGTAACTAGAAAGTTTTTTAACCACAAAACTATACTATTTACTTATATATATATATATGTATATATATATATATATATACTTTCCAATGAAATCTCGGTCCATTATTGAAACACCAGTAATCAATCAACTTGTATTAGCGCTATACTTAACCAATCATTGTAAACGTATTCAGTCGAAATTCTAAGTGTTAAAACCAAACCCAAAACCAAGTTATTAAATGTAATTCAATGCAAATGAAAATGTGTCAAACACAAAACACAAAACACACACTACCACACACACCACAAATCCACTCAGAGTCCACGCCAAAAAAACACTAAGCAAAATGCAATCAATCGATATACTCGTAATATTTAGCCAAAACAAAAAACAAAACTTATTCCTATATACACCCAAAAAAAACATATTTTTCGACTACATACACAACCTACATACAGTCATAAGAACCTACTCAAAACTCAAAGCAGAGCAAGTACCTCGGCAAATCCGGGGATGAAATGCGCCTACCCAAAAGTGGTTAACTAAATGAAAACCTTTGAATTATAGTATCTGAAAATAGCGACAGTAAATGTTGGGGTTCTTAAACTCCCAGGAAATGGGGGGAGATAGAAAATATAAAACAGAAATAGCAGACTCTAAACCAAACTATAGTAAATAAGACAGAGTTTGTAGCCGAACCTAACCGCTGCGCTAAAGAAATCTAATCCGGTTTATGTTTAAGACAAGTTTTGCCACCATTCAAAAGAGATTTATTTTCGAAATAATGCAAGTTGAATAAGTATATCAAGGATTAACTTTTTCGAATGACAAAGTTTCGAACCTCGAAACCGAAAGAATCATCTTTAACTGATGAGCACACCTTTATTTATTTTTATATAATGAAAAAACGGATTCACGGCGGAACTTAATCCGCTTACAAATTCGTACAAGTTTAACAAAGATGAGAGCACCAAAGATTTCTTTCGAAGCTCAAAACCGGAAAAAAAATCTTTAACTGATGAGAACACCAAAGCATTCTATATAATTATGCCACCAAATCATATTGGTATACCTGAAATTCATTTAGATGCTCCAGTGTGCCCATGAAAAACTGAGAAAATAAGGGATACACTTAAATATGGTACGAAATCAGCTTCTGGGCTGACTATTGTGCCGCTCTTAATGCAGCTTATTCTTTGATTCTTGATTTCCTGCAAAAAAGCAAAAAAAAGTTGCATTCAATTTGAATGCACCTGCATCCGTGATTTATCTAGAAATGATTCTGAAAGTGATTTTGATTCTCCTTTCAAAATACCTGCAAAAATGCAAAAAAAAGTTGCATTCAATTTGAATGCACCTGCATCCGTGAATTTCCTAGTAGTGATTCTGAAAGAGATTTTGATTCTCCTTTCAAAATACCTGCAAGGAAAAGCAACAACAACAAGTTGCATTCAATTTGAATGCACCTGCATCCGTGAATTTCCTAGTAGTGATTCTGAAAGTGATTTTGATTCTCCTTTCCAAATATCCAGTGTGTCTGCAAAAAAAGCCCCCAAAAAAGTTGCATTCAATTTGAATGCACCTGCATTCGTGATTTTCCATATAATGACTTGACCAGGTATCGATTATTTTGCCTATCGTTTGGTTTTCATTACCATCAATTGTTAGCAAAGCAAAAAACAACAAAAAAAAAGGTTGCATATCAATTTGAATGCACCTGCATTCGTGATTTTCCTAAAAGTGATTCTGAAAATGAGTTAGATTATCCTTACAACATATCCAGTGTGCCCAGAAAAACTGAGGAAGCAAGGGTCATACAAGATTTTACGAAGTCAGCTTTCACTGCAGCTCATTCTTTGCATTCTTGTGTTAAAAGCTGCTTTCCTGCAAACAAAAATGCAATAAAAAAGGTTGCATTCAATTTGAATGCACCTGCATTCGTGATTTTTCAAATAGTCACTCAACCAGATATCGATTATTTTGCCTATCGTTCGGGTATCGTTACAACCAAGACAGCTTTGAAAACTGAAGCAGGGAAAAAAATAGCTAGTTATACTCTGTACCGTAGGTACATAGAGTATTATAAGTTTGTGCAAAAGTATGTAACATCCAGAAGGAAGCATCTCCGACCCCATAAAGTATATATATTCTTGATCAGCATCAACAGCCGAGTCGATATAGCCATGTCCGTCTGTCCGTCTGTCCGTATGAACGCACAGATCTCAGAGATGGTAAGAGATAGAGGTTTGACATGTATGGGACATATGCTTCTTATGTCTGCAGGCAGATCAAGTTTATTTTCAATTTTGGCCACGCCCCCTCCCGCCCCCGCAATTTAGAAAAAACGTCATATCTCCCACAGTTTTGAAGATAGATGGCTTGTTCCTTCTGGACATATTTAGTTATCAGAATAACTTATCGATCCGCCAAAGGAATGAAGAAGATCGGATGAACGGTTTTCGAGTTATGATCAAAAGACAAAATTTCTTGGTACAGAGTATGTTATAGTCGGGCTTGACCGACTTTCTTTCTTGTTTTTTTTTGGAGCTTTGCTATGAATTGTCTTGGGGGATACAGAAAATCCTTCCTTTCTAGTTGGAAATTGCTGAAAATATACCTGAAAGGTTAACGCTTATCGCTGTTCGTCGACAAAGTCAGCTGTTTGCTAACGATACCCCGAAAAATACAAGACTTCACCTTGTTAAAAATATGTTGTATGTATTTGACATAAATAAATATTTATCGCTGTTGAAAAATTCCAATTGCAATTTTAATTGAAGTGAAATATCCCAATTAAATATTCAATGGTTGAAAAAAGTGAATTGAAAATTTAATTATAGCAAAATTTCTCAATTAAAAATAGGATGGTGTAAAAAATTCCAATTGAAAGGAAAATTTACCAAACTATATTTAAATGGAAGGGAAATTCATAGCAGCTGGCCATTAATAATTGCCTTAAGGCTCAAATTTTCAAACAATTTCTAAATTTTAATGGAAAAATTAAAAAAAAAACATTCAATTGGCTTGGTAAACTACAGGATTTTAATAGGATCTAATGGTAATGACTTAATTAAGTCAAATAATTGATTAGTGCTTGAGTATTTAGATATGGGAAATAACTTCGCTGAGTGTCTTTTCCTATACGATCTCCATTTTACAACATTTTGAAAATATTGAATATCTTTTTCACTCCAAATGTCACTTAAAGTGAAACATGTCACTAAGTGGAACATGTTCTTCTTTAAGTGTTCGTTTTTGTACATTGAGTCTTGTTTGAGTGAGTTGTTCACAGTTGGGGTGAGCTGTTCAAGAGAATCATTTTAGAGGTGGCTAACATATAGGCAATTTTCTACACTCTAGTAAGAATGAACGCTCGTTCGAAACTACTAAACAACTGAGGAACTCAACAACTCAGCAAATGAGCAATTTGACTTAGTTTGTATAAAAGAACAAGTTAACATGTTCAGTGAAATGAACTTTACTTAACCGTAGTAGATCGAACAAGCGAATTACAGTTTTTTTGGGGAAATTTCTACTTTAACCAACACTGGCTTAACAATTTTACTTCAAAAAATATTTTCTTAGAATTTATTGTCTAAGTACATTCAATTCTTTGTTAGGCAAATGTTGTCTAGATGAATTTGGTAACCGTTTGTCAATGTTATAAGCCTATTTCTGGGCAAACATGGGCTATCTAGTACACTTTTTTAAAGTGTTTACATTTAAAAATAAAGTATTCACACCGAATGTTTGGTGGGAAATGGAAATTTCTATAAACAAGGTACTTTAAGTTGAATCTTCCTTAGAGTTACCTCAAAGAACCCTTAAAAAACATAAAAAATGAAACTTTTGCGGCAGGCGTCATTTGAATTGTCATTAATTTACCTGCATACTTACCTAAATGAAAGAAGAATCGTGTACCTAGTGCGTACGTACCTAGCCAAAAAGGAATAGCAGCCATTGGACCCCAGTGCTTTATACAGCCAACAAAGAAAGCAATCAAAAAAACATATGTTAAACCCAAATGAAGAGAAACAAGTTGACAAAAATTGACCCTAGACACGTTAATCAGAGCTTTTGAAATACCTAGAACTCCATTCAAATCCGCCTCAAACGTTTAGAAAACTACTACTAAGGTGTACACACACACACTCAACTCAACTCAACTCAGTCTCCACTCCACTGACTAGGCTTAAGCTCTCTCAACCAACCAGTTTCTCACCCAAACAACAAAACTTTCTATAGTCAATTTGTCTAGTTGTTTAAGCGGTTAAAGAATATCAATCAATGTGAAACAAATAACAAACCAATATACTTGCTTTAGCAGCAATTTAAACAAATATCATTGTTGTTGTGGTAGTTTTTAGCCAAAACTCTAAATATGAATTTAAAAAAATGATGATGAAAGAAAAACTCTACCTTAGACGAACGCAAAACGGGACAATCAAAATTCTACTGACGCTTTTACTTTAAACAAAAACCATTTCGTTTGATTTGAGTTGGTTAATTTGTGGTTCAGTTTCTCTAGATATACAACAATTAGCTTAAACATTAATTTTAAAAACAAAGAAAAACCAAAAAAAAAGGGGAAAACCAAAAAGCTCAAACTGGACTGAACACAACATGAACATCTAAGAATTATGAATTATGTATTAATTAAATTGTATTTTAAATTGTGGAAAAGGGTATTTTAGATGTGTATAATCCTGATTGTGTGTGTGTGTCCCCCCCTCCTGTGATCTCTAGTCCTGGAAAATCTGAAAAAAACAATCATGCACAATAATAATGTTTGTTTGTTTTATGTGTCTCTCTTGAATGTATGTAATTATCGAACTAATTAACAAAGAAAAAAAACTAACAACTAAATCGTACCGAGAATGCAACACTTGGCTTAGGAAATTTGGCAATCGAAAGAGAGAAACAGAGAGAGAGAGAGAGAGAGAGTGCGAAAGCAATTGTGTACGTAAATTTAACTTCATTAAATGTTTAATAAATGTGTGGAAATGACAATTTCATGGGCTGTTTATGTCTGCCATTCATCCAGGAACAAAGGATCCAGACTACATTTATGCGGCTGGGCGGCATAATTGTAGTTCTGATAGTTGTACAGTTGCTGTCCCATGCCTCTGGCCACATCATCCGACTGATCTGTATTCGCCTCGGCTATAAGCAACTGAAATGGCAGGCAAAGAGACGACGGTGTGTTAGAGTTGGTTACATTTTCCAGGTAAGATTCACTTACATCAATTTCCCTTGACAGAAATGTGTGACTGGCCTCGCTTAACTTCTTCTGTGGCTGGCCGGTCAGCGCATTGTCCAGAAATTTGTAGACTTCACTGCAAATGGTAAAAGAAAAGAAGTTAAGTAAAGAGGTTTAACATGTACCAGAGTTGATACAATCAATTCCAACGAGTCAAGTTTCTGTTTCATATAAGAAACAGGAAAGGCGGGCCTATACAAAAGCAATCTTTCTTCCTCCTTTCTTCACTTCTATCGTATAGATCAAGATCCGTTGATTGTCGGTATCTGTACCAGTCCTGCACTTCCTAAGAAGTGTGTATTTTGGGTCAGTATCTTGTGGAAAAATCCAACGTAAGATGAATCTAGATCATAAAGTAAAAAATTGATTAACCACTTTGGTTCATACTTCCTTTTAAGGCTAGGAAAAGTCTGTAAAACTATTCGAAAACCATCCATTGCCATCCATCTAAGTCCATATTTGTGCATATCGAGGCAAGATTGAGCTTAGATATTAAGTCGATGGATGGTTGGACGGATGGTCAATAGGGAATTGGTAGTTAGCTTTTCTATTTTCGGTTCGTTTGACTGATTCACTCCCCTTTTATTATAGATTTAAGGTAAGCCTGTTTCCTTTTTTTGCAGTAAATCTCCATCTTACCTTCAATCTGCAAAGAATGAAATTGTTAAGCAACTTTCAGAAATGACAAAAACATAATTTCTTTTCTTTTCCTCTAAGTCTCAACTCCTAACGCCTGTACTTAAGAATAAAGTCTCGAATTTTGCTTAAATCTGTTTGGAAAGTAAATTTTCCGTACTTTTGAAGGTATAATCCCATTACTGTGCCAGAATCGGACTTAATTTTGACAAGATTTAAATGGATAAAGTTACGAATTTTGCTTAAATCTGTTTGGAATCTTATTTCTTCCGAACTTTTGAAGATATTATCTCATTTCTCTTCAAGAATCGGCATTATTTTGACTACTATTAACCCTTTTTAAGATACAAATTCGAGCTACTCTTGAATCTGCTTAAAAAAAAAGTCTTTTACAAACTTTTTAAGGAAAGGTGGTCCGAAATATAGGCAAAATCTCGTCCTTAATTTAGCCGAATCTCACATCTGAAAAGCCTTTTTAAGCATAAAGTCGCAATAAAATCCTTAAATCTAAATGGAAAGGTATTTTTTCCCTACATGCGTAGGCAAAGCAGTCCACTAAACGTTTAAAGACTCATTCCTGTTCTTGGATCGTCCTTAGTTTCCCCCCAATTTAAATTTTTAGAGTCCATTCTTGAGTATATTATCTCGACCTACCCTTAAAACTACTCTGAAATCCGAAAAAAGGTTAGATACTTCAATGTTTTTAGGGACAGCTCTAATTTCACAGAATCTTCTTCTTTTGAGATCATTTTTAAAACTGAAATTATAGGAAAATGTCCTTAAATCTGTCTGAAAATGTATTTTAGCTATTGAAGGTGTGGAAGTTGAAAAAATCAATGAAATTAAGGTGCTAAACCTTTTGTTTCTGTTTGAATCAACTCTTTTTGATCAAGCTAATCCTTAAAATGTGGCACATTTTGCTAGAAAAAGCTTTTTTCAGACCATCAACCCGACATCAATAGGTAGGTAGTGGCTGTGGCCGGGGCTGAACCCAAATCTCCACCTCCTCACTTCATTTTACCTCATATTAATGCCACTCAGTTCCTCCGGCTTGGGCTGTGGCTCATTACGTACTATGGCATTAACGACAGCTGCTGCCTCATATTCGCACAGTTCGGACAGCTCTGTCGTCTTCATCAGTTGTAGCCACTCATTGATATTGTTAAGGCTCACAGAGTCGCATTCATCTGCCAAAAACTGCTCTGCTCTGGCACTGCTGTTGATCACATATTCTGAAAAGCATTTGTTATCAGATGTATCGTCTATAATTGATTATATTTCTTACGGTAAATTGCCTGCACATCGTCCTGGCGACGAGTGGCTGTTGCTGCCATTTCTAAAGTTCTGCGTGAGCAGCCCATTTTTTCCAGCTGTTCGAGAACCCGCCGTTTGATGTGCTTGGTCAGGGCTCCTTCATCTTTTGCGGATTTCTTTTTCCTTTTCTGTGGAGGTTTCTTAGCTGGAGCAGCTTCTGTATCAGCCTCTGGCTTAATAATTTGTGTGTGCTCCTCCTCCATATTGATTGAACTAACAATTGACTTTTGTTTGTTAACAGCTGGTGGGCCAAGTGCTGCCCATTTAGCTAAACCTTGGTTTTGTTAGAGAGGAGACTTGCTGATGTTGAAAAGTCACTGGAGTGAACTGCGATTCTGTTCGTTTAAAATCATTTTTATAATCTACTTATAGGCTAATTACACTAGGAGTGAGTTATGCGTTAATAGCTAACAATCGGCTTTTTTCTCATACAAAAAAGCTGAATGTTGGCTATTAACGCAAAACGCACTCCTAGTGTAGCAAGGGTTTAACACTAGCAGTGCGTTATGCGTTAATAGCTAACATTCAGCTTTTTTCCCTTTTTTCTATATAAATTATATTATAAAAGCTTTTTGCGTTCAAATATTAACAGTGATGAGATAGTCAATCACTGTAAGTGACTTCAACTCACAGCTACTTCTCGTTGGCCCATCTCTAGTTAGCAACCAGCTGTTGCATTTTGCCAGTGTTGCAGAACTCGCAACGTTCGCCAAATCTTCATTGTTAGAATACCAAGGAGATAGACAGAGAGAGAGAGTGAACGAACGTGAACGTACACGGACGCGGCTCCACTGCCCAGTCACTGCCAATCCGCTGCATTTATTCCTTTTGTTTCAAAAGAAATTTTATTTAAATATTAAGCTAGTTTAAACTTAAAGTGCAATATTTACAGTTACAAAAGTTAGGTAAATTGCTTTTGAAAAAATAAGGAACAATTTAACAACAACGAACCAAGCGAAGACAAAGAAAACATCGAGATCAGCAACAACAACAAGCACAAAGTAGGAACTGAAAGTGGAAAGTGAGTCATTCCATTGCCATTGCCACGGCCTCCAGCAGCAGCAGCAGCAACATCAGCGCACCATATCCAGGCATGGAGCATAAAGATAGAGAGCTGGGCATGCGGGCCGAGCATCGTGCACACATTTTGGTAAACACGGATCAGCTGGTGAAATGCACCAGCTACAGTCACCTTGTGACGGAATGTGTGCGCACGGGTCTGTTGTCGCCCGTAATGCGTCGGAACATAGAAGATTTGAATGGCGAACGGCATAATCTGAATGAGGAGGATGTGCTGCTGCAGCAGCATCGACGGCTCTTTCTCAAGATCACCAAGCGAGGACCCAAAGCCTATGGCTTGCTTATACAAGTCTTAAGGAATGTGGGCAGCCTGCAGGCAGCGCAGATTCTAGAGGATGTGGCCGAGGATGAGCAGTTTATATCCATACGCACCATGAATCACAATCGCAACTCCACGGATATAGTGGACAATAAGTTGATACCAGTGCCGGTGCCAGTGCCAGCCAACACCGAGGGTGCAGCCATCAGCAAGGTGAGTGCTCCGCTCAAAAAAAAAACTCAACTGCAACTCAAATTCTCAACATTTTTCCAGCAAAAGCCTCAGCCGGACAACACATTGCCAGCCACAGTCGCACCCTACACCGAGCCCATTGAAAACCAAACCCGCGTGGTGCTTAAATCGGCTCACATACACACGGATCAGGTGCTGGGCACCTACAGCATGCAGTCCAAACACAATCGAGGCGTGCTATTGATGGTCAACATCATTGACTTTCCCGATGAGAATCTGCGTCGCAATGGTGCCGAAGAGGATGGCGACTCGCTGATACATATCTTTCGTGAAATTGGCTTCACCATCTTTGCCTACAACAATCTGAATCAGGAGGAGTTCTTTGACATGCTGAACAAGGTCACCTCCTCGTCGTATGCACAGGAAACGGAATGCTTTGTCATGGTTTTAATGACACACGGCGAGCGTGTGGGTGAAATGGATAAAGTAGAGTTCAAAGATGGCTCCGTGGCTGATGTACACAAAATACGTAATCATTTCCAGGCCAACACCAGCCCCTATCTGGTGCACAAGCCCAAGGTGCTGATCTTTCCCTTTTGCCGTGGCAAACGTTCGGATCAGGGCCAACCCAAGCAACGACTGGAGACTGATGGCTATGGCCAAATGAATGACAATGTACCCACACTGTCCGATCTGCTGGTGTGCTATGCCAGCACACCAGGCTATCAGTCGCATCGTGATCCCGACACCGGCAGCTGGTATATACAAAAGTTTTGCGATGTCATGGCTGAGAATGCCTGCGACACCCACGTGGAGGATATATTGAAGAAGACGCACGCCGAGGTGGGTAATATGAGAACCAAGTCGGGTTACCTGCAGACGGGAGCATTTGATAATCTTGGTTTCAACAAGAAATTGTATTTCAATCCCGGTTGCTATGAGGAATAGAGCTTGAATAGTAGTTGACAGTGCATTCCCACGACTGAAATAAGTTTTTACTCTGTGAATTGTCGCATTTAAATGTATTTTTTATGTATTTTTTTTTATATATATTTGTGTGCCTCAAGCTATTTGGGTTAGTTTTCCCCCTCGCC
>JAWNNO010005106.1:0-10281 GCA_035044985.1 Lordiphosa fenestrarum | reverse complement strand
AAGCCCGACTATAACATATTCTGTACCAAGAAAATTTGTCTTTTGATCATAACTCGAAAACCGTTCATCCGATCTTCTTCATTCCTTTGGCGGATCGATAAGTTATTCTAATAACTAAATATGTCCAGAAGGAACAAGCCATCTATCTTCAAAACTGTGGGAGATATGACGTTTTTTCTAAATTGCGGGGGCGGGAGGGGGCGTGGCCAAAATTGAAAATAAACTTGATCTGCCTGCAGACATAAGAAGCATATGTGCCATACATGTCAAACCTCTATCTCTTACCATCTCTGAGATCTGTGCGTTCATACGGACAGACAGACGGACGGACGGACGGACATGGCTATATCGACTCGGCTGTTGATGCTGATCAAGAATATATATACTTTATGGGGTCGGAGATGCTTCCTTCTGCCTGTTACATACTTTTGCACAAACTTATAGTACTCTGTGTACCTACGGTACAGAGTATAATTATGACATTTTTTATACCCTGTTCCCATTGAAAATTTCCGACCACATAAAGTATATATATTCTTGATCAGCATGAACAGCCGAGTCGATATAGCCATGTCCGTCTGTCCGTCTGTCCGTCCGTCCGTCCGTCTGTCTGTCCGTCCGTCCGTCCATCCGTCCGTCCGTCCGTCCGTCCGTCCGTCCGTCTGTCTGTCTGTATGAACGCGTCGATCTCAGAGACTATAAGAGATAGAGCCACAAATTTTTGCACGAAGGTAGATTTATGCTGTACGCAGATCAAGTTTGTTTCAGATTTGGAAAATTCCCACCCGTCCCCCTTTTATCCCCAAAAAACCAAGACCTCCTCTAGAAATTCTAGACCTAAACAACCGTCAGATCCACAATTTTCAAGTTAGAGACTCGTGGTTTAGTAGGCCCAATATCTATCTATTCTGAAAAGTACAATCAGATCGGACAAAAAACACCGGAGTTATAAGCGAAACAGTTGAGCTGATAAGAGCACCCCGCCCCCCAGTTGTTGGCCAGGACTACCAAAAGTGTTGCCTACATTTAGGATGACGTTTTGTCACAAAGAAATAAATTAAAATAAAACAAATGAACAGGGTATTTTGTGGTCGGGAAACTCGACTACAGCGCCCTTACTTGTTTATAACAAATTTGATACAAATTCATTTTTCAAAGTATTGTCCATTGCTAGCCAAAAAATTTTGGATACCAGCTCGAAAAAAACTTAATTGTAAATGAGAACCACGAATCTATCCAATTTTGGAATTCTTTAAAAGAGCTAACCTCAATATGCTTATCCTCAAGGGCATGCGTAAACGACGAAAACATATAATAATCGGAAGGGACAATGTCTGGGCTATACATCGAGTGGGCTAGGACTTCCCATTTAAGCGTTTCAAGGCCCGAGAGTTGTCATGCTACGAAAAAAAAATTACTTTGTAGTGCCTTTGCTTGTTTTCAGCTCGGGATCGAACCCACTACCTCTGGCACAGCAGGCCTCTGCACTAGCCTCTGCACCTCACCCGGCCACTACTCTAAGTACACAGTTAAGAGTTTTCTGGAAATTGTCACACAAAAGTAAAGATTCCCTAAACAAAATGTGTCTCAAAATGGTCTAAATTTGCACTTGAACAACTTTAAGCGCAAATTACCAAATAGTCTAGCCGTATTTTACCATTTCCGAGCACGGAAATCTTCTAGAAAGCTGCACAACTATTTAGCCTTTCATCAACAGCCGAGTCGATATAGCCATGCACAGATCTCAGAGATGGTAAAAGATAGAGGTTCTACTTGTATGGGACAAAAACTTCTTATACTCAAAGACAGGTGAAGTTTATTTTTCGCCACGCCCTCTCCCGCCCCCGCAATTTGGAAAAAAGTCATATCTCCCGCTGTTTTAAAGATAGATGGTTCGTACTTTCTAGACGTATTCAGTAATCGGGACTTTTTATACTCTGTACTGTAGGTACACGGAGTATTATAAGTTTGTGCAAAAGTATGTAACAGGCAGAAGGAAGCATCTCCGACCCCATAAAGTATATATATTCTTGATCAGCATCAACAGTCGAGTCGATATAGCCATGTCCGTCTGTCCGTATGAACGCACAGATCTCAGAGATGGTAAGAGATAGAGGTTTGACATGTATGGGACATATGCTTCTTATGTCTGCAGGCAGATCAAGTTTATTTTCAATTTTGGCCACGCCCCCTCCCGCGCACGCAATTTAGAAAAAACGTCATATCTCTCACAGTTTTAAAGATAGATGGCTTGTTCCTTCTGGACATATTTAGTTATTACGATAACTTATCGATCCGCCAAAGGAATGAAGAAGATCGGATGAACGGTTTTCGAGTTATAATCAAAAGACAAATTTTCTTGGTACAGAGTATGTTATAGTCGGGCTTGACCGACTTTCTTTCTTGTTTTTTTTCGTAAAAGCTGCTAGAACTTTTCAAGCGTAAGTCGGCCTACTCGACGCTCTTCTCTACAGTCCAGAGCGATGCATATCACACACCATATTAATCTCACAAAGCATTCATGTACGGTGTTCGCTTTTTCGATTTTCAATTTTCATCACTTCACAGACCTTTAAAGACCTTTAAAATAGTGTGACCATGCAGCTAAACTTTTGGTATTTTTACTCATTTCACACCAATCAAGTTTATTACCTCTTCTTTTCTACCCATTCGGCACACAAGTAGCTCAATTGCTTTCTCTCTCACGAAACAAGAAAAGAAATACAGAAGTCGACCACATCAACTGCAGTAAAAATTGCAGTGCACACACAACAAAAGCTCCGCTTATTCCTGCCCTCCACCTCCTCCTCCTCCTCCACCGCCAATCTTACACATCCAATCGCCGGCTCGCGACCAGACAACACTCACCGTATTCCTTCTTTTTTTTTTTTGTGCCAAGAATTTTACGTTGACACTTTTAAGTGGACATCAAGCAGTTTGCGCATATTTCCCCCCAAACAGCCCAGAGAGAGAGAGAGCAGCTGCAGCAAGTTGGCTTTGGCTTTTTCGGAAATTTACAGTTCTGGGGCAGCTGGGGCGAAAGAGGGGCGCGAGTTATGCGATCTTTGGACTCTTAACGATTCGCCTTTGTTGTTGTTTTTGTTTTTTTTTTGGCAGTTCCCTTCGAGGAGAGAAGCAAAGCGAAGCCATCAGCGCGAGGTCAGAAATTCAGTTAATTTAGCGAGAAATGTACAAAAGTTGTCAGCGTTCGAAAAGGATCGCACTCGGGGGCTAGAGGTCGCTGGCTCAGGACAAAAGAAGAGGCCGAGCGCAGCAGCTTTCAATAGAAAGCAAATATGCGAAACAGTTGCATCAAAGGCACAATTAGGCTGGGACTCATCAAAGCGGCTAAGCCGACGATAAATCTTCACCACACACACACAAAATCCAAGCGGGAATTTTTATTGCTTATTATTGCGAGTTTTGGCTGCATTTCGCAGAACGCACAAAGCCCGGCAAAGTATCGGATTTCATTTCCTGTGTCCCCGCCAGAGGTCCCTGCGACGACTCCTTTGGACACTCATATGCGTTATTTGTACATTTGAAATCAGATCCTTTGCACACAAATCGTAACGATTTCTCATTTTAATCAATTAAAAAGTCAACGGCCGACAACGATTCGATTCGCAGCGATGCGATGCGATGCGATGCGATGTGGCTAACTGTAAACCGCTGACACTTGCCGAAAATATGCCGAACGCCGCCGGGACCCTTGCAGTTTGTTTGATTAATGAGGTGAAATGTTGTGAAATATGGTTGGGACTCTCGTGGAAATCAATACCTACACGAAACTTAACGCCTCACTCGCTTCATTATAAATGAGCACCCGCTCACCCAAATATGGGTAGACAACACACAGTTCGGAGTTGTCAAGCTCACAGAGTGTGAACATGTAAACGTCAGGCAACCCGAGCTCGCGCAGGTGTTACCCCCAGCTCTTTGTCCGCATTCGCAAGAGCGTGAAAAACGCAATTCGAGTGAAACTAAATCAATAAGCACGCGGCGTATACTTAATCAAGACATAAAATCATCAAATGCGAAAAACGACTTCGAACGACCCGCAGCCAATCTACAGCAATCGCAATGATCACCGTGATTAGGTGAGCTGGGGTTCGAGTTCGAGTTGGGAGATCGAGATCGAGATGGGAGCCGGGCATGGGAAATTATTCATGCCGCCGCTAATCAGCTTCACCCGTTTAGCGATCGGGCGATCAAGCGGTCGATGGTACTAGCAACTACTACACGACTCTCTGGCGAAAGTGGGCAGTGGCCAGGCAGCGGGTTAAGCAATGCGTTTTTAAAACCAACAATTGAGCGGACAAAGGGGTGGCATTTAACTGCCCCCCGGGCTAGGGTCTGGCACCTTAACGCCAGCATCAGAAACAGATTTGAAGAAGCTCTTAAAGTGGCAGCTTAAAAGTCGATTTCTAAATGTTAAAAACAAAAAAAAAAAACCGTTTTTAACAATCCTCTGCGCTGCTCACCCATCAGCCGGCCAAAAAAAATCGCTGGCAACTCGACCCAGTTATTGGCCCCATTGCTTGTAACTGGGACTTGAGCTCACTAGGTTCACATCGAGGCTCGTACATTGTGGCCGCATTAAATTCTAATAATTCGCTATTATGACATGATAGTCACGTATTAAGCACCACAAAAAAACAACAAAAAAAACGCCACGAAAACTGCATTGAGAATTATGAGACGTGAACCGGTTGGGCGACTGGCTTCGAAAATTAAAATTAATGCGCAAATGCCAAAATATTTGAGACGTAAAATTTGCATTTGCATCGACAACCAACATATACATATTGCGCATGCAATTGCCAGAGCCGCTGGTGTATTTACATAACAAAGGCGCAAAGATTGGCGCCTCAAGCCACCAAATTGGAAGCCGGAGCGCTGAGCTACGAGTATGTTGCGTTGACACATTTCAGTTACAGCCGAGGCCCACACACATCGCCGGCCAGTTTTGAGTATCGGTTGCATTGTTCTAATAATGGCTGATCGATATGTGCAAGCCTAACTCCGGCTCTGGCTCCTTAATTTGTGTGTGTGGTTCATATTTGCCCTGCAACCAAATCGTTTAGTGTTTTGGCTTGATTTATTTCGTGGTCCGTATTTGGCCAGAACAGGGTCCACTCACTCACGAGTGCGAGAGGGTGTTGCGTTACGACTAAAAAACAAAAAACTAAACAAAGCCGCAAAACAAACCACTTGAACTTCGACTTTCGAAACAAATCGCGAGGGCAGTTTGATATGTTTTATGACAGGTTTGCTCGGAATGATTAAAACAGGGTTGCTAACCGTTTGGAAATAAGAACCAGTTCGGTTCAGCGGTTCACACAGTATTTGAACCGACGGTTTGGTTCAGTAAATGGTTTTTAGAACTTTGAAATAGAGGAAAATTAACTAGGGATGCCGGAAATTTTATCGAAATATCGAATATCGATATTTTTGTCCAAAAAACCGATATATCATTATCGAATATTTTATGGCGATTTTTTTCGGCGATATTTTGCTTCCAGCGTTCGGTCTGTTTCTTGTGGTTTTTTGGCGAGCAAAAAATGTTTTAAAACATAAAAATATGTTTACTTTTTAAGTTAAGCGTCTTCCCTCAATCCCATCAGAATGTATCATGAATAAGATTCCAAAACTTCTTTTGTTGTAAATAAAATAGAATACATATCTTTTGTTAAACTTATAAAAATACAATTAATCTATTTTGTAAAATGTAGTTCCTATTATGCGTCAAATGACATCTTAATTACCTCAATAGACCAGCTTATAGTAAAGACACTTAGCCATTTAGACACATTTTGTGAAAATATCGAAAATCTCGATATTATCGATATTTTTTGCCCTAAAATATTTATATCGAAATGATACTTCTTCAATATCGTCAAAAATATCGATATCCGGCATCCCTAAAATTAACTTAAAGTTAACTGAAGCACATTTCCACTGAAAACAAACAACTTTTCTCACTAAGTCAACTTTTCTGACTCTACTTTTGTACAACAGCTATACTATATAGATGTCCGATTTCTACCAAACTTATTGGAAGCATGGAAAAGCATAGCAAAGTAAGAAATACAAAGTTTGGAGGCGTTTCCATTGAAAACACAAAAGTTTTTCTCACTAAAACTAGTTTCTCAACCGATCATTCCTATGGCAGCTACAACCTATAGTCATCCGATTTTGACCAAACTTTGAAGAATTGTGTAAAAGCTTTTAAAATAAATATATGACAAATTTAAAGCAGTTTACATGGAAAACAAACAAGTTTTTCATACTAAGACTATTTTTCTAAACTTACTTTTCTATGGCAGCTATACTATATAGATGTCCGATTTCGGCCAAACTTGGCAGAATCACGAAGAAGCATTTAGAACTAGTAAATACGGAGTTTGGAGACGTTTGCATTAAAAACAAAAATGTTTTTCTCACTAGAACTTGTTTTTCGACCGATCGTTCCTATGGCAAAACTTTGTAGAATTATGTAAAAGCATATCAAATGACCAAGTGCCAATTTTAAGGA
Source organism: Lordiphosa fenestrarum (assembly GCA_035044985.1). Lineage (NCBI taxonomy): Eukaryota > Metazoa > Arthropoda > Insecta > Diptera > Drosophilidae > Lordiphosa > Lordiphosa fenestrarum. The sequence continues at coordinate 3,743 of JAWNNO010005106.1, read as the reverse complement.
CATTTCCGTGGAAAACAAAAAAGTTTTTCCCATTAAGACTACTTTTCAGACTCTACTTTTCTATAAGAGGTATATTATATAGATGTTCGATATCGACCAAACTTAGTGGATTGGTAGGAAAGCAAGGCAAACTAAGAAATACAAAGTTTGAAGTCGTTTTCATTAAAAACACAAACATTTTTCTCACTAAAACAAGTTTTTCGACCGATCATTCCTATGGTAGCTATATGCTATAGTCATCCGATCCGGCCGGTTCCGACAAATGTGCAGCGTATTTGTACCAGAAGACTTCAAGCAAAGTTTGGGCGCGATAGCTTTAAATCTGACGGAGGAGATAGCAAAGAAACAGACGGACAGACGGACGGACATGGCTATATCGACTCAGCTCATCATGCTGATCAAGAATATATATACTTTATGTGGTCGGAAATGCTTCCTTCTATGCGTTACAAACATCTGGGCAATTTCAAGGGTATTAAAATATATTTCTAAACCTTTGACTCAAATGATTGTGGTAAAAGAAGTTGGGAAGTAAGTACTTACTCATTCGTGACAGGAATATCCAATATAGAAATATTTCTTTAGGGTAGAAATAACTGAAGTGAAGAGTTTATAGCTGGGTTTGACGAAATATTTGTGTTTCATGTGGTCGTGGAAAAGTGATTCCATCGAACCATTGTTGGTACTTGATTGGTATCTGAAAATAATAGAAGTTCGATATCAAGGAAGATAGGACAAACAAAAGCAATCTTAAGCAGACTTCGGCTTAAATAAAGTTGTACAGGTTCTGTATCGCTTTTAACTAAACATGATCTTTAAATTAAGTTGTGTACATGTACGACCAGTGTGTTATCCAAAAACAAAAGCTGGTAGCCATCTACATTCAAAATTGACTATTGTAATTCATAGTCAGGTCTCTCATAGGCCTTATGTAAAGGATAATGTGCACGCTCAGTTGAAAAAACACACAGCCTCACTTTAATCTTTCTGTCTACTAACAGTTGATACTTAACATCCCCACCGACCCATCAAGCTGCCCTCGTAATGAGCTATTGGCCAACTCACGGTTATTGTTTATCGATTTATCGACTCAAACATGAACACATCTTATCAGCGGAGTCGCAAAACCAATTAAGACAGAAAACTAAACTTGAAAATTGTCAGCAAATCGCCAAAAGTGACAGAGACAGACGGAGAGACAGAAATCGACAATCGACAGGCTGCCGTTTTTAATTTGATTTGCAGTCAAAGACGAAAAACAAATCGCAGAACCCCGTAACCCGTTCAAGATTGGAGCTGAGGCTAATGTTTATGTGCTGTGTGTTGTGTAGTTTTCGATTTCATTGGCCGATTAACTAGACATGAACTAAACGTGCGAGGGGTGGCAGTGGTGTGCGCAAAGGGGGGGGCAGCTACTCCACCGTTTGGCCTGGTAATGAGCGAGCGACAGCATGTTGAAACCGTTGAATTGTTGTCAATTGGAAGCTTTTTTTGGTGCCACCTGCAGTTTTCCAACAGAGTTTCCACTTGCTCGCAATTATGTGTGAAAGATTTCAATCTCGGAGGCGAAACGTCAACAACTCTGGACATGACTTAACTCCAACTACCATCTGTTGGCTGTGGCGTGAAGGTCGAGACGGGGAAACTGTGCCCACGCGTCCTCCTCTGCCTCTGCCTGGTACTTTTCACGTTCAAAGGTTATGACGTTGTCGTGTCAACGTTTTTATTATTTATTGTTCGAAAACTAAAAATAAAAGGGTTTGCCCTCAAAAAACAAAAGCCAACTAATGCGCCCACTCCTTTGCCGTCGCTGCTCGTGTCGGTGGGCCTTTGAGTTTTCAATTCCCCGCAGTCCTGTCAGTTATTAATGGAGCACCATTGTGCTCTAACGGCGTTTTGATTTCACCATAGAAATTAGCATTCAATACAATTTTTTTCATATGCCAATCAACGCCCTCCGCTCACACAGGGAGGGAGGGAGGGAGAGAAAGATAGTAAGCGAAAGAGAGCTAATCAGAACTGCTTAGATTTCTAAAATCTCGCAAATTATGCACAATTATGCAGCCAAAATCCCAGGCCATAACTTCCGCTGTGCCTTCGAGGCGTCTCCAACTCCATCTCGATCCAGCATGTAGGTGGCGCTGTCGACATCGACATCACTTACGGTACACAGATCTCGACATTAGATAGTCGATGTTACCGCCGCCATCCTCTCTCCACTCACCACAGTGTTCGTTCTTTCCTTGAAGTCGTAATCGTGCGCATTGCTTGATTGTTAGACCTGGGATGGGGCTGAAGGAGGAGCCAGTTGAGATTTGAGGACTCAGACGGAGATGAAGATGAAGATGAAGACTGAGGCTTGTTGTCGACATTGTTGATTTCAATGTTTCATCTGCCCGCAACAACAATGAGAGGAACAGCAACGAGAGCGCGCCTTTTAATTGCCATGCCGCCAACAGACATTAGAAGAGAACTACACTGGGCGAAAAGAAACTAGGCATCTGCATCAATCGTATGGTTAGATGTTTCCAGATTTGCATACAGATTGAAGATAAAGACTTCTGATAGAAGTCTGGGGCTTCGAACTCATATTGAATTGACGTGGTACTCCACTCAAAATCCACAAAACTAGCCTAAATATCTTCAAAATAGACACTTTTGCCTAAGCAAATTAAAGCTCAAGGCACCAAATATTTACTTAAGCTAAGCCATACCGATCGCACACCATTGGCATTTGAATTTAGGACCTCAAAGACTGAACTCACGAACGACTGCATCTTAGTGCACACGACTGTCAAGCACTCGCGAGAGTTTTGCAACCAAATCGTAGCATATAATGTGGCCATAATCGCTTAGCTCTTAGGAACTCTTGTAGCAAGAAGCCTTGTAAACCAATTGGAAGTCAATAGCAATATAGTTTCAAGGTCGTGGGCTCAAATCAGGGCAGAAGCATTGCTTTATCTGAGATGCTAAAAGTATTGTCTATCAAATCTATATGTTAAGCTTGTAATGCGTTAAGTAAAGCCAAATTCGTATGTTCGGTTCAAATTATACGTTTTCTACTGAATTATAGTTCGGCATTTCTTTTCTGTGTGTGTGCTTTTAGCTTCTAGTTTTGCATGATTTTCTCAGTTTCGAAAGATCCAGACATTTATTTGAAAGCTTTATAGCAGAGCTGCAAACCGGTTTGGAACCGAACCGGTTCGAACCCGGAGCTCCGACTTTCGGATTACTGTGAACCGAACCTTGAACCGAACCTCTTAAGGTATTAAAGCTGAACCTGAACCCGATCCGAACCTAAAATTTCGGTTCGGTTCAACAAAAATTATAGATTTGAACTATTTCCCAGTGACTTCTTCTGTTATCCTGATGGAATTATCCACATTCTGTGGAAACACTTTTCGTATGTGGACTACGAAATTGCATTTTACTTTAAGGGCTCTATCCAGAACTTCGAAGTTTTTATTTCGTCACAATACCTTATAAATGAGGACACACTTCATTGCTTTGATGGTCATAAGCTGTACGAAAGTGTTTCTATTTATATAAAGAATTGTGAAATCCCACCCCAACCCAAAATCGAGACAATTCCCTAACAGTTTATGTCGGTTTTAGGTCGATTACTATATAAACATGTATAAAGCTTGGCTGAACCAGGGTTCGAACCAAAACCTTGGCCCAAAAACCTTGAACCTCCAAGTTCTGAACCTGAACCATTGGTAAATTTTGGTTCGAACCCGCGA
>JAWNNO010005103.1:0-17179 GCA_035044985.1 Lordiphosa fenestrarum | reverse complement strand
GATTCTCAGAAAAATTGTAATTTTTATCAAAAATTCTAAAGTTAAAGATTGAATATAATTATAAGGGCATATTTTGCATAGTAAAATCGAAAACAATAATATTTTGAAAAAGGGTTTTGTATTCAAATTAAATCAAAAGCAGTTTTAATTGACTTAAAACCAGAGCTCGCAAGTAACTCTCAACACTTTCCTAGTGTCGGCAAAAAACAGTTTGGTTACGGACACAACGAAAAGAGGGAGCGAAAGACACCTTCAGTTCTGTTTTTGCTCAAAGCAAAGACACATATTTTCGTTTCTGTTTCTCTCGTGTCTTTCACTGACTGTTTTGCCGAGAGCAAACTTCCAAAGTGTTTTTTGCGTATGTATGAGTGGTAGTGTGTTGCTCCCGTGTACATACACACACATATGTACATACATATAGCCTACTAAACGCACAAAACAAAAACTCTTTTCACTTTCTGTCTCTCTGCTCATTTGAAAACAGTTGTTTGATGAGCACTCGCTTAAAAGTGTTTCTGTCACTGGTTGTCGGCAAACCGACTCGTTTGTTTTGCTCAACCGAAAACACGTAACAGAAAACAAGGGAGGCGAGAGAAAAAGTGTTTCGCTCAGTGAGAAACAGTTTGTGCTGCGTTTGTTTCTGTTTTGTTCTGAGGCTAATCGCATTGAAAAATGTGTTAACAGTTATTTGCGAGCTAGGCTTAAAACATATTAAAAGTAGCGAATTTCAGTTACCTCCTTTATATTCTCACTTTAGGGAATTCCAACTTGAGAATTACAAGCGGTCTTATTATTACAAAATGCAGGAAATATATGAATTAATACTTTTAGGCAATTTTAAATAAGTGATAATTTGGCCGGCATTACTAGCGAGTTCAAGTCCACAGGCCCCAAGTTCGAATCCCCCAATATAAGTTAAAAAGATTAGAATTTGTATTTTTTTTAAGAACCAAATCTAAAAGAATTGTGCTCTTGAATTCATTACAAAATAAATTAGGTAAAGGTAGAGGCTAGTAAAAGTTGTTAATAAACAAAAGCTTTGAACTGTTTTAATTTTTAATTTGAAGTGCTCAATCAATGGTGAGAATAAATCAAAACATTTTTTTCCTGAGTGTAGATTTCAAGCTAAAGTTTGAATAAGTTTCTTTACCGGCTTTTGGATTCTGAAAAAGATTTCCCAGACTTGAGGAAACCCAAAACAGATCCTTCAAAGTTTGGGGAACGTAACCAACCATCCTCCGGGCGACAGCCGATTTGCCCAGCATATTGCTGACAGTATTGTTCCTGGTCATAGAAGTAGCATATTGTGGCTACGGCAGCGGTATGTATAGCAGTAGGAAGAGGAGGAGGAAACCACACCCGTTGCACATCCGCTGCAATCGTGATAGTCTGTCGGAGAAGGAACTCAGGTCAAGAGCTCCGTACAACTTAGGCATCAACTCACCTTTCCCTTAACGCAATTGCCCTTTGTTTGGCACTCCAGACTCCAATCTGGCGGCATTATCAGCATCTCATCGTTACCCTCAAACCAACTGGTTACATTGGATGGCTTCAGCACCACCTTGGAAGTGCTACAAAAGTGACCACATTGCGGTTGACTACGGGTCGAGCATTTCCAGCCATTACTTCCGCTTACTCACGACACAGACGTGGTGCAAACACCTGACAACATTTGGTGGGAGTAGTTCTCCTCTCCTCCTGCTCCTCCTCTTCTTCATACTCATCGTAGTCTTGGGCAGCAGCAGGTGTCAGCGAAAGCGAGGCGTTTACTACCAAATTGTTGACATTGTGGATAACCAAGTTGGGTGAATCGTTGGCCTTGGGATTAATATGCTTTTGATTAGATTGTATGGGAGTCAACTCGATGGGCTTGGTTGTGTCACACTTTTGACCCGTCCAGTGGGTGCCGCTTGGACAACGAGCCGGCACACAACGTCCATTTGAATAGGCCAATCTGGGCCACAGTGGACGAGACGACAAATGCCATTGAACAGTATCGAGCCCGCCGGCAGCGTATGAGAAGACCTGGTGCAGGAGTAGTGCCAGTTGTAACAGCAGAGGGTTCCTCCAAGCTGGGCGATGCGGTTGTGGTAGGTGTTTCAGGACAGGTTGTGATGGGAGTTTGGGGGCAAGGCGTTATGGGAACGTTGGGACAGGGAGAGAGGGGGTGTGGGTTGAGGTTGTGTGGGAGGATAAGGAGTTATGGGTGGGTTGGAGCAAGGAGCGGGAGTGGGTTGAGGTTGAATAGGGGGATAAGGAGTTAAGGGAGGGTTGGGACAGGGAAAAGGAGTGGGTTGGGGTTGTACTGAAGGGTTTGGAGTGGGTTGAGGTTGAACAGGAGGATAAGGAGTCACTGTGGAGTTTGTATCAGGAATCGGGGCGGTGGGAAATGGTGTGGGTTGTGGTTGAACGGGAGGATATGGTGTTACGGGTGTATTAGGACAAGGAGCTACAGGAGTCACTGGTGAATTGGGATCAGGAAGCGGGCCGGTGGGATAAGGAGTAGGTTGAGGTTGCACCGGAGGATAGGGAGTCACAGGTACATTAGGACATGGGTTCACTGGAGAACTGGGATCAGGAAGCGGGCCGGTGGGATAAGTAGTAGGTTGAGGTTGCACCGGAGGATAAGGAGTCACAGGTACATTAGGACAAGGATTCACTGGAGAACTGGGATCAGGAAGCGGGCCGGTGGGATAAGGAGTAGGTTGAGGTTGAACAGGAGGATAGGGAGTCACAGGTACATTAGGACAAGGATTCACTGGAAAACTGGGATCAGGCAGCGGGCCGGAGGGATAAGGAGTAGGTTGAGGTTGCACCGGAGGATACGGAGTCACAGGTACATTAGGACAAGGTAAGGGTTGAGGTTGAACCGGTGGATATGGCGTCACGAAAGTATTAGGACACGGTTCCAGCTGTCCAGGCGGATAGGGACCGGGCTTTATCCCCGGCCTAGGGTATAACCCCGTCGGATTCCAGCCAATGCCACCCGGATGTACATTTATAACAATGCTAGAGCAGCCTCCATTGACATAGACTTGACCTAAGAGCAAAGCATTAGGTACTCCTTCTCTCCATACTCTTACCTCCCACTCACCATTTCGACATTCCGTCACTTTGGCCAGCATACAAACACCATTCTGCAGGACATACGGTGGCTGACAGGATAACGGCAAACACTGCTGATTGCTGTATACATAATTCGGTGGACATTGAGCGCTGGCCCAGCCGAAGGCCAACCACAGACAGGGCAACACTTGATAGGCGAACATATCGATTAGAACTAAGCGCGAATAGCTCGCCACAGCGGAAACCAGAGACTCGCTCAGCTCGCCGCTAATCGCAGCATAATCTTCACGTGTACCTCCAGCTCACCCGGGAGGTTATCACAGAGCGAGGACAATTATGCTACCAGCAAAGTGTTTGCCCCGATTCAATTAGTCGCCGGACGTGCTTGGGCAACGGAACATCTACGCTAATTTGCGGCAAAAGATGATCACCAGAAAGATGATGATGTGCTGGATGGTTGGCTTGTTTTACGGAAGTTTACTACTCATCGAAGGTTATCAGGCGGCGACGGTGGGCGAGGTGAGTTATAGTTTGGAAAACACATTCACTTTCGTTCAAATAACTGGTCCTAGATAATGGCCCACATTCTGAGGAAAAGCTTTACTAAAATATTGAGTAATTTTATAGTTGTTTATGCATTTTTAACAAGTTTCAAGTTCATCGGTCTTTATTTCAGTGCTGGCAATGCTGATTAGTTTTCTTAATCAGTGATCGCTTAAATAAAAACCATTTATTTTCTAAATAATGGAGTTTTTCAAGCTAAAAACAATTACTTGTTTTATATAGTTGTACTTTTCAACTACCATTGAAACCTGATGAAGTTTGTTTATATTTTAGCTAACTATTTTTATTGAATTAACTGAATTTGTCTATTAAAATGAAGCATTAGTTGAAAATTTAAGCTTTAGGTTCATTATTTATGTCACTGGAACACAGTCAAGTGCCAGCTGATAGTTATTTCATGATTTGCCTACCCCCTCAATTTCCAATTAGAATTTTTACACCAGCCAAGTTTTAATTGGAAAATACTCCTGCCATTTCTTTTTCAATTGGCCCTTTTCAAAACAAGTTAATATTTAATTGGGTTATTACTTCAATTAAATTTTCAATTGGTGCTTTTTTTTATCAGTATAAATATTTACTTATTTCAAAAACCAAGGCAGCAGTCTTGTATTTCTCGCGGTATCGATAGCAAGCAGCTGACTTTGTTGCCCAATATCGATAAGCGATACCAACAAAATTTGACTGTTAGACAAATTGCATAACTTGAAAGGAGTTTCTATTAAAGGAAACAAACAAAATGGGTAAAAAAAATGATTTTGTTCCTAAGGAAAATCTAGGGCGTATTTTTAATTTAAGGCTGATTTCCAGAACGCACGAAAATAAATTTTTCTGCCGAACTTCATATTAAAAAAACAGCTTTGAACAGCTGATGAGCAATTTATTTAGTCTCATTTATTTTCATGATTTCCAGTAGAGAGCATAAATAACGCTACGTTGCCACATCGATAGATTGTGCAAGCAAACCCGACTTGGTGAAACTAAATTGAAAATAAATAACTTGCAGCACATTTTTTCGGACAGCATCGAACAAATTGGAAGAAGTTATTTAAGAATTAGCATATAAAATGTATCCTTTTATCAATTTGTATTGTAATAACCTTCTTAGTTTGAGAATCTGCCAAGAATCAGCTGCAGCTGCGGAGCTCACGATGTCGCCCATATTGTGGTAAGGTGGCATCTCGTGCGACTTGGAATGCTGCAAGGGGATTTTATAATGGCTTGATTGTTGAATTTAATAATTGCATTTTGAAAACAAGCGGGCTACAAATCAGTATGACTCTACTATTCGGCAGCTATTTCCGGTATTTTTTTAGAACTTTATGACCCTACTAGAGCTTTCAGTCCATATGCACATGTTCTGGAAATCAGCCTTTATTAAAAACTCCTCTCAAGCTAGAACATTCGATATTCGATAACAAAGTCAGCTAGTCGCCATCGAAACCCGGAAAAAGTGCACCCAGAAAAAAGTAGAACGAATAACTTAAGAACAAAAGCTATTGAAAAACAAATTATTCGTTCTTGAATTTTCAAGAATTTCGGTCTTGAAATCGAGCTAAATTCGTTTTCATCTTGGTGCTTTTAGGCGAGGGGAGTGAGGTTAAGAAACTGAGAGAGGAGAGCAAGCACATTTGAGAGAATATCGTTGAGTCTGCTCATACAGTTTTGTATTTCATGTGAGACGGGTGTATGGGGAAGCTCTTTTTACACTCAATTTGGCTTTGGAATTCCCAACCAGTTATGCCATTACTGGCATGGAGAGCCCTGTTTGGCTGTCAGTTGGCAGACAAAGACTGATGCTGCTTTGAGGTGTTGTGTTTTCCTTGAGCCGGCTTAAACTTGCTTCATGGTTTAACAATTAATTTTCGATGAAATAATTTTAAACACAATGAAAAGAAACAATTGATTTTACATTTTTATATGATCGTGAAGCTCTTGAATTAAGAGTAAACTATCTTACTCCTCAATCTGATGAGCTCTTGATACTAAAAAGAACGTTCTCGGTTTTTGACAATGCTGTATGCTCTTGATACAAGAATGAGCAATCTTGAATTTAAGTATGTTTAGCACTTGATTCAAGAACTATTCTGATTGATATGAGAATGATTCGTAATTAGATCAAGTATTAAAACTCTTGGATCAAGAAAACCGTGATCAAAAATTCATACTTGGATCAAGAATTTCGCTCTTGGATCGAGAATTTTCACTCTTATCGAACTATTAATTTCGAAAATTCTTGATCCAAGTATGAAATTCTCTATTTTTTCTCTGAGTGTATAAGACTCACTCTACTCACCCAGCTTGATACAAGCTTTAAAGGATTAAAACCATCCTAAAAAGACAATCTCGAATACGTACTTGAAAGACAATTTATACGTTTGCACCATGTCAAAACGAAAGAGCAATAGAAATGATACTATGCGGCTAAATGGGTACACACACATGCGAAAAGTGCTTCATTTCTTTGTCGATTTATGAAACGATGATGCCATACAATTCCCAAACAGTCACAGCAATACATCAGTAGGAAGCTAAAGTCTATTAAAATAGAACCGGGGGAATGCAAACAACTAATGACCCCGAACCGGCAAGAACTTTGCTGGTTTGAAAGTCAAAATGGTCTTGTAAAAAGTAGCATGGCTCTCTTTGGGGTAAAGATTCAATAAAGAGATACAGTCCATCTCGGTAATTGTTTAGTCCATCCTTTTTGGGATTGTGTGTAGTTTGAATATCAAGGTCAATTTAATCTCGGGCAATCTTGCATCAAGCCGAATTCAAGATCAAATCAAATCATCAGTCGTGTCTTATTGTTTTGATCCGACTAAGGAATCAAGTCGAGTTCGGTTAACAAGCAAAAATCAATTCCATGTGGGATAATGTCGGATAGAATACAAGAATTCCAGGATTGAAAAAGCCGAGATCAGGACAATCTTGTTTGTACACTTAAAAAAGAAATCAATCCGAAACGGAATTGAAAACAGGGCAATCCCGGATAGTCTTAATCCGATCCCTTAAAAGATTGATTTCACTCACAATTTTTTTTTGTAATCCCAAAAAGCCTGCCCCGGGAATACCCTGTTTTCAATCCCGTTTCGGATTGATTTCAGATTTTATGTTTTCTGTGTACTTGGAATGACAAAATTCGGGACTGGCCGAATTCTAACATCGTCTGGAATGGATTAAGTCCCGAAAATATCGAATTTTTTAATAATCGGATGAACGTTAGTCGAGTTATGAGCAAAAGAATGTTCACTGCTAAAGTGCTGCTTTCAGCTACTACTCCAGCATCAAAATTCCAACTGTGCATACACTTTCGTTGGTACAGAGTATATTATAGTCGGGCTTGACCTACTTTTTGACTTGTTTAAGCAAAGAAAAATAATTTTCTTATATTTTAGCTGGGCAACTGTGCCGATGGTCATGAGTATGTGAATGGATTATGCTATAAAATCAATCGATGTCCGGCGGGTAAGTATCGAATGATTTGTATGGATCGAGTGGTGTTTGGGGTGTTAAATTTGGATTTTTACTGATTGCAGAGTATTTTCTGTACACGGATGGTTTGTGCTATCCGATTAAACCGAAGCCTTGTCCGATGGAAAGTACCACTGAGGAAGCTACAACAACAACAACTACGACGGAAGAAGTCACCACCACGACGACAACCACCACTAGTACGGAGGAGCCTACTACCACCAGCACCACAGAGGAGCCTACTACCACTACTACCACCACCACAGAGGAGCCTACTACCACAACTACAGAGGAGCCTACGACTACTACTACAACCACCACTGAAGAACCCACCACCACCACCAGCACCACGGAGGAGCCAACTACCACCACCAGCAGCACCACGGAGGAGCCAACTACCACCACCAGTACCAGCACCACAGAAGAACCCACAACCACCACCACCACCACTGAAGAAACCATTATTCTGCCTCCACCTCTGATCGAACCTCCACCCGATGACCAAGTACGTTGTCCACCCGGTTCCATCTTCTTCAATGAAAAGTGTCGCAAAATTGTCTGCTCTGAGGGGGAATACCATGCGGGTCGCTGCCTTTTGTCCGCCTGTCCCCCGGGTACCGTTTGGCATGGTAAACGCTGTCAGCCACCGGGTTATATAAACACCATACTGGAAATCGATAATGTCATCCATAATCGTCATGAATACTCCTATGTCACCGAAAACATTAACCAAGTCAGTTATAACACGCTGAGACCAGCTCCAGCCACTTCTAGGCCCCCTTTTATGCCAACTACACCAACTGCCAGAAGCTCAACCACCACCACCACCAGTACAACCACAACAGAAGCCTATCCAGACGCTGCTCCACCGGATGGCTGCTGTTTGGTTAAATCTCCACGCATCTGTAAGAACTATTCACCCAACTGGGTGTGTTCAAGTCGGGAGCTGAAGTTGTGCGATCCGCGTGTTTGCCAGCGTCCCGTTATCTATCTAAAGCCGCCACATATACTGGAAAGCAAAGATCCGCCCATGTTGGTAATGCCTCCAAATCCACCTTCGTTGGCCTGTTCGACGCCGGATTGCAAGGAGGGCGGTAAGTAAAGTGGAATGAAGTAAAGTGAGTTGAATGTTGTGTAATGTATTGTATATTCCAGATTTACTCGACTGCTCCGGCTGTAAACACAATCAGCGAGAAACTTGCTCCGCTGGCTGCTATAATTACTACTGTCCCAGTGGCAGTTGTCAGTTCATGAATTCGGAAGAGTTTTGTGCCCTCTATCCGGGTGGATTTGGTTGCAATAAAAACGATGGCTGCATCTGGAACTGGTGCACCGAAAAGTGTCATTGAAATAAAACAAAACACTTATAAATTCAAAACAGAAATTTTACTTTCAAACTCCGATGGCTTTTACCGCTCGCGCTAACTAGCGAACCAGCCAACAACTAGTTCGATACCTCCGATACCCAAACTCGATAGGCCTCACGAACCGGCTGCTGCTGTTATCGAACTGGCACCGGAACTATCCCCAACTTAATTCAACGGGGCTTTTTAGTCGTTACGCGAGAGAGCAAGCAGCAACTTGCCTATTTTCGACGTGCGCGTTCTTGCAATCGCTTTGCCCGTGGCTACTGTGTGTGTTTGGCGTGAAACAACAACAAAAAAACAATTTGTTTGAAAAAGAAAGAAACGAAACAAATTGTATGTGTGCAAATACAAAAAGCAAAAACAAAAAAGTGTCGGCTTGGCAGTAGTGGAGAGAGACGCGCAGCAGTGCAACGCCCGCCCCCGCTCATCGTCGGCGTTTTTGTAGCTGCTTTTGGTGGAGAAGGGGAGAGAGCCGGAGCCTCGACGTTGTTGTTGTCGCCGTCGTCGTCAACAACAACAACAACATTGCGCGCGGTGGCGTCCGTTGGAGGTGCCGAACGTAAAAGGTGAAGAATTATGTTTAATAAACAAATGAATGAATATAAATTCCAACTAATTGAAAAGAACTACAAAACTTCCTGTTTTTGCAACAACAACAACAATTCCCTCCCCCCAACCGCCACCACCCACCCACTCATGCGGATTGCCGCAGACAATATAAGCATTATTGTGGCAGTGCTGCTCCAACCCCACCGGGCAAGGGACCGGGGGGAGTATGTGCGTGCGTGTATGAGTGAAGTGAACTCAGAACGAAAGTTTTTGTATTTGTTTTTGCGATTTTTGCTGCTGCTGCCGCTGTTTGATATTTGCCAGAGTGCGGGCGTTGAAGTTTTTAGTGCAGTATTTTGTTGTTGTTGTTTGTTTGTTTTTCTCCAGCTCCAGCGGGAGCTTTTAGATGGTATGTGTGCTATTATTAAAACCCCCCCACACACACACACACACACACACATGCCTGCAGAAAAACTATGTTGTATGTGCCGAGTGAGGCGTTGGCGTTTTGGCCAGTCGAAGAGGAAGACCAGCAAGATGAGCGAGTGAGAACAGGGCGGGGGGAGAGTTAATAAATAAATCAAATAAAACATAAGGCAGGAATTTTGGTTCAATTGCCATACCGTGACTCCAACCGCCCCCTCCCCCTCCCTCGCCTCACCTCTCGTCATTCTTGGCGCACTTGTTAGACATAAACGCTGCCACACATTTGCCATATGTGTGCTCCACCAGCATTTTGTAATAAAGCGTTTTACGATCTCGCCTCTCTGACGTCTTCCCCAGCTCTGCTGGTTTTTATGAGAGTTAAGCTATTTTGCGTATGACATGTTTGACAGATGCCTGCGCCCGTTGCCGCTGTCAACACCGTTGTTAAATGCAGGCCTCTCCCTCCAGCAACCACCCACCAGCCGCCACAAACAAAGTTTGTGTTTGGAGCAACAGCAGAAGGTGGCACATTTGGGGATGGGCAGCCACTTTGACGCATGTTTTCGCGCAGCGCCCCCAAAGAAGTTGTCGGGCTTGACATAAATTTCTGTCTGCCAAATGTGGCAAACTACAACAACACCAGCAGCAGCAGCAGCAGCAGCAGCCACAAACTGGGCCACGCCTACAAAAACAATAAAAAAAGAAGAAGAAGCAAAAAAAACAAACCATAAGCAACAAACAGCAAATATCAACATCAACTGCCGCTTGGCTTGTCGCATGTAATTGCTTGCCACAAAGTAAATGACAATAGCGCTGGGCAAAAGGCCTACACGGTGGGCACAGTGGCGCTGGAAATGTGTTTAATGGGTCATCTTGATTTCGGATTATATTTTGGAATATTTGAAAAAGACTTACAATCCTGTTTCCAATTCTGAAATCCAATGGAACTGCTGCAAATCGAGTTGATTGCTGATCTGAATAACAGAAACCAACCAGATTTGTTGTTCTCAGTTATTAAAGTTATGAGGAATAAAAGAATTAAAAATAACTATTATTTTAAATATAAAAACAAATGCTTAAAGTTACAAACTAAATCTCAAACACAGAAAGGCCTGAAGGGGACTTGGCCGCTGTCTTTCTGGTGTCGACTTTTGCGTTCATGCTACTTCGGAATTCCCAAGCAGTTATGGCGGCTGTCGACAAGCAAAAAGTCTGCTGAAGAGATAAAACCGGATTTTGCATATTTTTAAACCAGGCGTCTTCAAAAAATCCAAGCGAAAAAAGTATCCTAGATGATTGCAAAGACACCCCATATCCTATTTTTAGTTGAGCTATCCAAAAACAGGATAAACTTTTATTCTTAGACGGGCTTTACACTGTGAAGTTTTTCAAAAAGCTGATGCTTGTGGGAAAGAGTCACTTGCCCCTCTACACGTCTTTCCTACAAGAAAGAACTTCATGAAGTTTACTTCACCGTGTACGGGGATTCAAACCCATTGTAAAATTCAAGGCCCGGTTCCCGAAGCGGTTACTGAAACCTCTTAGCCCAAGGATCTGTTTCGAGCCTCGGTTCGCTTGAATGAAACAACAAATTGTTTTACTTTCAATACTTAATCATAATTTTCATAATTTTTATGACCCAATCCATTTACTGACATTTAAAATTTGTAGGCATTGCTTAGTTCATCTATGGAAAGCTTAATGCTCTTAAACTGAAAGATCAAACCTAAATGTTGAAAATGCTAGTTTAACTGATACCTAAGTCGATGAAACAGCAAGGCTATATTTTATAGGTCTTTGTTTTTATGACCCTTCCAAAAAGTTAAAGCTTTTGCGGACTTATATAATGTATTTCAAAGGAATTTCAAAGGAATCCAAAACATAGCTCAGTGTTTTTTAATGAAAAATTTTTAGTTCGAGTTCGTAAGCGTTTCCACATTTTGTAGGAAGAGATTCATTGCATTTCACACTCTAGCACTGGCTTTATAAATTTTTCTATATCCAATAGTTATAGTATTTATCTGACATAGAGAAATATTGTAGGATTGGAGATCTTCTTGAATGATAGCAGTCGGACTTAGACTCGTTCGCTGGACGTGGACGTCGTTTGACGGCAGTGTGTAAATATGGATCTCGGTTGCTTTGCCTATAATTTGGTAATCATACTTTATCTTGTCACTGTACATAAAAAGTAGAAATGCAATAGTTTATAGCTTAAGCTTTATACCAAAATCTCTAAAGATTTCTAATATATTGGACGTAACGTTAAAAAAATTATTTAAATTAGTGAACCGAACGTAATTTTTCGAGAAAGTGGTCCGGTTAGGGTTCAGGTTCGGGGAGTCAAAAATATGAGGGTCTCGGTTCATGGAACGCGAAAAAATTTAAAGAAATATTAATTAGTTGTGAAATCGATTGATTTAAAAAATTATTTTCCAATTTTTATTTTAAATATTAAAATTAAGAATTATTTTCAATTAGTATATAAAAATTTAGCTGAGGTATTGGTTAAAAAATTCTATAGAATTAAATTCTTATTTCGTAGTGCTCTGCTTCGTTCACAAGACATTAAAATTCCATTTAAAAAATAGAAATGAAAAATTGTTCCTTAACATCAATTTAAATAGTATATAAATTGTAAAATAATTTATACAATCAATTTTTTTTATAAAAAATTGTAATGAAGAGTCTGTTCGGGCAGGTCAGAGCTAGTTTGCGTCGCTTTATTTGCGCACTACAGTACTATTCTTACTCTTTGCGTTGAACAGTGAAGGGCCAAATCGAAATCAATGGGTATCTACGAAAAATAATTGTCTATCTAGCATGTTCCGGTTTTAATTTTAGTTAGTTCGAAATTGGCACATATAGCATTTTCTGGTAAACAATCAAGGTAATATGTATCAAACTGTAAAGGCCGTTTTCTCATCTTCTACATAGTTGCTATGTTTCAGATAAACTAAGATTTTGCACTGTTATTTGTAAGTTTATGTGACAGATAGCACTATGTAAAAGATGAGAAAGCGGCCCTTAAACTGTTACTTGAAAGGTTGTAAGCCAATTAACTCTTTCAATTTAAACAACAACCACTGAACAAAACTCGATTTCGACCAATTTTGTAGAAAGAGAAGACCGGAACAAACCAACAGGTCTATTGTCAAATAAGACGTTCCGGTTCGGCTTAGGAACATTAAAGAGCGGTTCGGAACAGTTTTCGGGACGGTTTTACATCTCTGTTTTTTTGTTTTAGCGAAAGGAAAATTTCTATACTAAATCGAAAACGGTTTGGTTCGGTTCAGTTCATTCCATTATCGAGTTTGAGAGCCGCATAAAAATGCTGTCAATCTCGAAACAGGCGGTCTTTGTGCACATTGTGACCTTGATCAATTTAGTTGGCCAGTTTAAAAAAGGGAATTTTCATGTCTATCCATTTGGCACTCCATAAACTATTAAACAAATCATCTTCATGCATATTTACTGACCCCATTTTGTGTGCATAATTTATAAATCAATTTCGGCCCACTGTGCTGAAAACAAGTTGGCCTGTAACTAAAAACCGCAAAGCTTCTCATTTCCTCGCTGCCCGTTCGATGCTCTCACGCCGTCACCCGCTAGACCCCTCCCCCGACGCCTGCCCGTGTCAAAGCTGTTGCTTCCGCTCCCGTGGTTTGTGTGTAAAAGTATCTCCTTGTTGTTGTTTTGTTGCTGTACGTGGGCGGCGGCATAACGCTGCCATTGCCTCTCAGCACTAGAAATACAAAAAAAAACCTTAGGCCAAGTTTCAAGCTTTCAAATGTTTTGCGGATGACGTCGTCGTCGACGTAGTCAACGGCGTCAATCAAATTTCTAAGTAAGTTTGGTTGCATGTGGCTGTGGCTACAACTTCACTTTTGCGGCACTTTTGGTGCACACACCCACCCACACACACACACACACACACACACAACACACTCACACACACACTCAATGCAAATTGATAAGGCAAACAAACATGCAAACATTTGCTGCTATTTGCGTATCGAATATCAGTTGGCGTACTACAATCATTTATATATATACGTTTTTTTGTGTCGAAGCTGGCCATTTAATATTCATTTATTCAGCCATGTTTATTTATTTATGGTTTTTTTTTTGTATTTGTTGTTGTTTGTTTGGTTGGTTGGTTGCTTTGGTTGTGTGTGGCCGAAACCCGAAAACGTGAAATCGCATGCGAGAGCCATGACCATGATTTTGAATTTGAGCAAGGCAATCAACAGCACTTGGCACCTTTTTTTCATGATAACCTTTTCGAGAGTTTAATGGGTATTGGGTTGGGAAAATGGAATGATTTGTATGAAAGTCTCTGCCCTACGCACACACACGCTCGCAGACCCACTTATCCATGTGTATCTAAGCAATTTAATTAATCTTTTGTGCAAAATGTTTCTTCTGCTATAAACGAGAATTTATCTTGTTTGCCTTGTTCAAGCACCAATTAATTGAGACCTTGCAGCCCTAGCGAGGGTATACACCAAAGTAACCGATCTAGCAACGTCCAACTGTAAGTTTAGATAAAATTAATGACATATCCCATAACCCAATCTCTTATTTATAAACGCCCACTGATAGATCATTGGGCTCTGTAGGAAAATGTAACTTTTGTAAAGAAAATAAAATTGCTTTAATAATAATTTAATCTTCTTTTAGAACAAAATTTTCTAACTTTCAAACGAACCTTGTAAAAGGTCCAAATTTAATCTTAAAGGAGATTGATTGGGATGAGCTCGGCTTGACAGTTTGCGCTGGGTACTGCCCAGTATTAATTAAATCTCAAAATAAATACAAAAACAAACTTTCTTGAAGTCTTGTAAGCACCAAAGTCAATCTTTTAAACTTGAAACAAAACCAGAGTCAAAGAATCAAAGAAAAACTACAACATTGTACTGGCTTAAGTCCATTCAATTCAAAAGCTATTCCCAATTGGTTTTTGAAATGGGGTCTCTTTATTAAACCAAAGAAGCCTAGAAATATCTCAGGGCCAGGAATTAAGCAAAGACCAAAATGTTATTTCTGTGGGTCGGAAATCAGCAATCACTCCATATCCAAAGAGTTAGAACTAGTTGACACTTTTTCCAGTATGAAATAACTCAATTTTAGATTTGTTTCTACGCGAACTAGTCCCTCAGTTTTAAAGTTATCGAGCTGAAATTTTGCACAGAGTCTTCTTTTTGCTGCACACTACAAATATAATATGTCGGAACCGACCGGATCGGATGACTATATCTCATAGCATAGTTTTAGTATGAAAAACTTTTTTCTTTTCAATGGAAACGTCTCCAAACTTTGTAATCGTAGGTTTTGTATGTTTTTTTTATAATCCTACCAATTTTTATTAAAATCGGACAACTATATGGTATAGCTGCCATACAAAAGATAGGTCTGAAAAACAGTCTTAGTTAGAAAAACTTTTGTTTTTAATGGTAGCATCCTGCAATTTTGTATTTGTTTGTTTCTCGTGCTTTTACATAATTCTACAAGTTTTTGTCCAAATCGGATGACTATATCATATAGCTCCCATACGAACGATAGGTCGGAAAATGGGAAAAAGAGTATTTTTTGAAAATATTTAAGTGAGCACTTGCAAGGGTATAAAAACTTCGGCACAGACGAAGTTAGCTTGGCTTTCTCGTTTTTTAATTGTATTTCCATTGCTCTGTTTGAGTTCATTAAAAAGCCGATGCTAAATATACTCTTTCTTATGTTTTGTTTTGTCTTTTGAATTGGGCATTTCCACAAAAAGGTCCACCGACACGAAAAAATTAAAAGTAGTTAAAAACACTATATTTTGTCACATTTTTCCAGGGAAACGATTAAATTAAACTAAATTAAGCCAGTAGCAAATTTGCTCATAGCCCGTTTCGAGATTTTCGAACGCAAATTCGCGCAATCACAATTTTTCTCATTTTTATACTTTTATGGCAAGTTTTTCCTTAAAAATTGCCTATGGATTTTATTGACTTTTGATATCTAAAACTGTTTTAAGGGTCCGTACGGTTGGATAAGAGGCTATATCAAACTATGTAATTGCAATTAACTGTAAGTTTTTGCTTTGCATTAATCAGAAACCACATAAATATCTTGATGGAAAAAATGTCGCGTTCGACATGTCACTTAGCGACACAGATCAATATTTAATGAAAAAAAAAAATACAGAAGATTTCCAAATCAAACAAAATACATTTGAAAGAGCAATTCATTGATAAGATATTAAATCAATTTGGACTTTGTTGGGGCCTCAGGATTCGCTAAACTTTGTCTTTATATAGATAGGCACGAAAACCACTTCTGTTTTTGTCGCGTTCGAATCGCTCCTTATTTTGTCAATATTTTGGTAACTCGACTTCACTTGATATTCTCTTTTAGCAATAATTTAAGTGATAGCGAAGACCTTTAATATGAAGTAAAGAACGAATTAAAAATGCGCTTTAGTTTGCTTGATTTTTTACTTTTAATGTTTACGACGGCCGCGTTCGACAGAATGGAAATGCCCATATGCCAATTTCAATATGAGCTCCAAATTCTATCTAATTCTTTCTTGCAAAAAGCACACTTCCTAACATATAACAGCATCGTCACAGACTAAGTTCCCTGCAGTTCTACATTCCATGGCTGATTTACACCTGAGCAGTAGAACTAACTGAATTCACTTTCTTCTCATGAAACTCACCTACGATATCAGTACTGAAATCAGCTTAGGTCAAGACAAAGTAGGACATGTCTGTGTTAAATTCATGCCTGAAACTCTAATCAACTATGACATGTATTCGGTACCAGCGATTCCATTTCAGGGCTGATTCAGCTATGATTCAGGTCTGAGCCTAAATGATGCATTAGCTAAGTCTTCTTGTTTACACTTAGAGTTGGTTTATTCTGCCAAATAACCAGATTTGACTGAAAGACATTCGAAAGATTAAAACTTAAACTAAGCTCGAATATTATATTGAAAATGTCAAGTCTTAACTTTGAGTGAGATGACCAAATCAAGACTAGATATCATGTATCAAGCGTATCAACCTTCTGAGATTGGTCCTTGAACTCGACCGAAAAAGCTTCGCGACTGCTTTTTAGCAGGCTAACAGCTATGCTTATAACTTTGTTTAGTACTTTTCCAGTAATCAGAGTGAGCTGGAATCATGGTTGGTCTTATGTCAGATATCTCACCTTCTACATACTTGATTTAATTTTCAGAGGTAACAAGAATAATAAGGGAATTGATGGGCACATTTAGCGGAAGTATCTGAGTATGTTGAAATTTGCACCACCATTTTTACGATAAAGCTCTATTTTAACTTGTGTGAAATCTCTTTTGAGATTCTCTTAAGAAATATCAGCCCACCATACTGCCAATCTACAGAATAAATTTCAAGCTTCTTGCCTAAATACCTTCTAAGATATAGCTCTGAAACACTTTTCAACCGGTTCGAACCCGGCTCTAAATCAGTAAATTATCCACCTATATACTAACAAACTAGATATGAGATATGTGTTGAACCACTTTTCAGCTGGCTTGAACCCGTTTCTAACAGAGTAACATCTGCAACTCCACATTATCAAAATTCACAATGAGCATATCCAACATCATGAGTCATAAAAATGTGCCTGGCCGAAGTTTGTCATGTTTGTAGGATGTTTCTATTAGACACAGACCCACTTAATAATTTGACAAAACGAAAGCTTTAACAATGTAAGCAATGTAGCAT
>JAWNNO010005086.1:0-32661 GCA_035044985.1 Lordiphosa fenestrarum | reverse complement strand
AATTTTGTTGACACGGATCGATAATGGTTAATCTCGACATACTTTCTTAGTTGCTTTGACTTAAAAAATATGATACAAAAATCATCATTTAGGGATTTGTAGTTAAGTGCCCCGAATCCACAATTCAGGGGATTTACCTCTGATTTTGCTTGTTTCTAATCATTTTCCACTCGAATGCAAGAACAACAAATCTGCACCCAAACAAAATAATTGGCCTAAGCTTCCTAAATAACCCCATGAATTATGATAATTTGGCCCAAAAAGACAAAGACATCTGAATCTTACCTTAAGGTTGCTGATGACCTTATCTTTTTAGGGCATTTTAGCTTTGGTATAAGACAAAAAACTATTTAGGCTAAAAAGGACTTGTATAGACAAAAACTACCAGGCAGATGAAGTTTATTTTCAATATTCGTGGGGGGCGTTACTCCCGACTCCATATCGTGTCTAGATTTTATGTAATTTGAGCTAAAAGTTGCCTAAAATTCATATTTTAGCACTTTTCATAACCGATATCATGAGTACCAATACTAATTCCTACGATTACGGCATTGCACGATTATAATCGTAGCACCGTAAAAACCCATGGACAATAAAACAATAAATTGTAAACAAAGCCCCTATAGGAAGGCAATCAAAGACTTAAAATGTCTGGCTTGGAATTCGTTACCCACTAAAACAGCACCTACTCTACGATTTCCACTCGCTAACTATTACTTCACGAATGGGAGATGGCAAGAAAAACTCAACTAGATCACTGTCTGGGATTTGTATTTGAATGTCTTTAAGTGTGACGCAAGGGTTTGATGATTTCAGCGGCTTATAGCAGCCCAATTGAATTGCAGTAAATGGTCTATGCTTAGCTCTTCCCGATCTTTATGTTCACTCAAATGTATTTTTAGATTTTGTGCGTTTCCGAGGAGTTTTGTTGGTTTCTTAATATTTAGTTGAAAAAAACAAATGTTCATTATGTTCAGCTCAGATCCACTATCCATTGCTCCACGTTAGGTTTACTTGAAAGAAAAACACAACCAAATTACAAAAATGCTAAACATAAGTAAAATGGTGCGGTTCCTAAGATTCTACTGTACCACAGAGCCAATTTGACAGCTTGGTAATTGTACTCCGCGAATACTAAGAGCTTACCATTTTCTTTTCCGTTTCTTTTGATATGTATTTCTTTAGAATTTTCTTAATTTCAAAATGAACTATTTCAAACAAATTTACAATTTTTTCAAACGAAGATATACCAATTTGAATGCTTGTGCTTCAATTGACCATATTTTGTACTCGCTCGAAGGATGCAATGGATATTGTACGTTACGGTGCCCACTACGGTGATTTTGCATAGCATATTTTTGGGCAGTAAACATTTTTATGATCTGTAAAACGTTAGTAAAGGTTCTGCACAAAAAGTGCACAAAAACAGTCAAAGAGTCATGCACATCCCATCAAAGTACAAAAAAATGTCAAATTTTGTATTTTTGAGTATTTTTTTCAAAAACTCTTACACTGATTTTGAGGCAGCACTTAATTAACTTCAAAAGAAATAAATGCTAATTTTTTATCAAAAATGCTGTTTACAATTAGATTAAAATTCAACCTTTTTGATATCTTCGAAAAAGTTCTGAAAATATCCGTTCAATTTACTTGGTGAGTTCAAAAGTTTGAATGATGCGATGGAAATGACATCATAGTAAACAAAGTGAAAATATATGCAGCACAGGCTGGTCTATGTGTCATAAACACGGCTGACCAAAGGGCTAAGTATAAATGTTAAAGAAAAGATTTTTATATATAAGGTGCTGATGATCTTAAAATGTTTCGATCTATTAGGAACTTAAACGACAGTCGCTTGTTGCAAAATGACCTAGATAGGGTCAGCTCTTGGTGTGCACACAACTTAATCCACTTAATCTAAACAAATGCTTTACTGTTAGTTATAGAAAAGGCCTCTACAACATTACAACAACTTATTCAAACACCAATCAAATTTTATCGAGGCGGGATGAGGCCATTGATTTGGGAGTAAAATTCGATTCAAAATTTCTCTTTAATGAGCACCTTAATTATATTTTCTCTAAAGCCTATTCCATGTATGGCTTTGTTAAGCGCCATTCCAGCCAATTTAAGGACCCTTACACTAGGTTGAGCCTTTAGAGTATGCTTCTCTTATTTGGAACCCTTCTAGTGCAATTCATATAAAGAGGCTCGAAAGGGTACAGAAAAAATTTCAGAAATTCGCTCTTCTACCGCTCAATTTTTCTGACCCTCTGCCGCCATATATGTATTAGTAGGTGTGAGAACTATTGCGTCACTAATGCTTTTGAATTACCTGGTTTTAGGTTGTTTTGATGGTCCTTTCTTATTAAGTAAAATAAGTTTTAGTGTACCAAGTAGGAGTCTTAGATCTTTTCCACCCTTTTCCCACCATATTTCCCGAACCAACTACTCCCTTAATGAACCTTTGTGTAGAGCTCTCGAAAACTTTAACTCCTTGCCCGTTAGCATGCGCTTTGACTTCGACTCCAACAAATCGACAATCAAGATGCTACTAACGGAATATTTTTCCTCAATAAATTGTTTGTTTATTTTAAGTTTAGGTTAATATTAGTGTAGCCAGTTACCATAAGGCAGACAAAATAAAGAATGGAGAGGACTTGACCGACAACAATGACCAGCTAATTTGATTTGAACTATGCCTGCCGGGTGTCTGCTGTGTAAGATAGGGGTTCGAACCTGCCTGGGGACATTTAATGAAATAGTTTTTTCTTCAATAACTTACACATTACATACGGTCGCCTTTACATGCTACTGGCGCCAGCTCTGAAAAAGCTTCTCAAACATTGGGCTGTGTATAGCCGAGTAAATGTTGTTTACTCCAGCGCTAATGGTTTCAAAGTGATTCCAAGAAGTAAGAGTATCTGATGAAATAAAAATATATTTAATGCAGAGCACAACTTTTGTTAATTATTTGCTTTAATTATTTTCTATTTCAAAATGTAGTTTACAAATGCTGCCTGAATAGGTTAATTTAGGTAAAGATGTGCTTAAAAATATTGCCAGAATTTTTGCTACCTTTTCTTTAGATGAAGTTTATTAGTACAGATAACGTGGCCTTTAACAAAATGCGCCTGCCCTTCCAACTTTGGGCTTTACTTCACTCTCCGCATTTATTTACTCTATCAGTTTTGCGTGGCAAATACACTTTTTTTGTTGCTTATTTTGCATTTTTATTGCACAACATCCGGTAACAAGCAGTTGAACAGCATACTCTGCCCCCACACAAAAGCAAACCCCAAAAGGCCATCGCAGTCGCCATCAGCAGCAGCAGCGGCAGCAGCAGCAGGACGAGCACCAGGGTTGCAGGCAATTACAAACAGTTGTTTAACTGCTTGACTTTAAATGCAACTGCAGCCAGTGGGAGTCCTGATGCTGTCGTTTTGTGGTTTACGGATTAAAGCGCCATACATCCGCGGCAACATCGTCGACAAGAGACCCGGATGCGAATGATGCTGCCGCTGCTGCCGCTGATGATGATGATGATGCTGCTGCGCATGCGTCCCCGTTGGCCGGGGCCCTCAATGGCGTCCGGTGTCATTGCGTTTCCGTTTGAGTTGGCAATTTATACAATTTTCACTGGATGCGAGAATACTTCACTTGGGCCACCACACATTTACTTATGCGGCCCCGTTGGCTGGGCCCGGGCCCCACGTTAAATTGATTTATAATTTTCCCAGCGTTGCATTTTAACTTTTCCTGTTTCCCGGGGGTGGGGCGGGGCAAAAATTAATTCGCATTTTTGCTGGCATGAAATGTATACATTTTCAACAGCCTTTCCCATGTTTGTTGGAAATTTCAACGCCGAAATTGGCCAACAACAGCCGTTGAAAGGGAGAATGGGATAATACTTGCCCTTTTTTTTTTGCCTTCGCGCCTTTTTAATTAAAAGTCAAAAGTTCAGCAATTGATATTGTAATCAATTTATGCACATGGCGAGGCTTTATTTACTGATTCGGTTTCGTTTTTCTTTTTTCACCGCTGAGTTATGGCAACTCCTGGTTGGGGTAATCAGTGTTTCTGGGTGATTGGAGATTTTGTTTGCTTCTAGGTAATTTGAAGATGGTTTGGGTAATTGAAGGCAGGAAATTAAATTGACTTTGTCCTGTTTGGTTGATAGTGTGGGCTGGGTTTTGGCTTGGTTGGTCGACGCCGTACGCTGCGTGTAAACAGAATTTGTCTTAAACATTATTTATCTTACATCTATTCTGGGAATGTCACTTCCTGATGGCATGTCCATGGTTGAATGAGTGTATAGCGTGGGGCCAAGGACGCTCCCCTGCGGCACGCCTGCGAGTATATGTCTTGTGCTCGATTCGGCTCCATCAGGAACGAATGAAAATGTCCAGTCGGTAAGGAAGCTGCGCACCAGGTCAAAGAGGTTAACTTGCACAGCAAACCATCGTACCAAACTCTATCGAACGCTTGCTTAACATCGACAAATACTGCCACGACGTACTCCTTTGCGTGGAGCCCTTCAAGAATAAAATTAGTTACTTTGTTAAGCTGCTCTGGCGTTCCGTGTGACCTTCTAAAACCAAATTGAAAGGTCGGAATCCGATGGCTGAGCTCATCCAACGCCAGCATTCTACACAGCAGGCACCTCTCAAAGATTCTAGACACCGACGAAAGCTAACTAATTGGCCGGTAAGATTCGCCATTTGAAGGACTCATCCGGGCTTTGTGGATCATAAGTAGTCGAAACGACGAGCGATGAGCTTTGTGTCGAACCATCCCAAAAGCAGCAGAATAAAACGTGAAAAACGTGAAAAACACTTCAAAAAGAAACGGTAATCCTAAACAAAGGCAGAGGATACACGATATCAGAAAATCAGCTGAATTCCAAATAACTTCTACATTTTTATACTCTGTACCGTAGGTACATAGAGTATTATAAGTGTGTGCAAAAGTATGTAACATCCAGAAGGAAGCATCTCCGACCCCATAAAGTATATATATTCTTGATCAGCATCAACAGCCGAGTCGATATAGCCATGTCCGTCTGTCCGTCTGTCTGTCCGTCCGTATGAACGCACAGATCTCAGAGATGGTAAGAGATAGAGGTTTGACATGTATGGGACATATGCTTCTTATGTCTGCAGGCAGATCAAGTTTATTTTCAATTTTGGCCACGCCCCCTCCCGCCCCCGCAATTTAGAAAAAACGCCATATCTCCCACAGTTTTGAAGATAGATGGCTTGTTCCTTCATATTTAGTTATTAGGATAACTTATCGATCCGCCAAAGGAATGAAGAAGATCGGATGAACGGTTTTCGAGTTATGATCAAAAGACAAAGAGTATGTTATAGTCGGGCTTGACCGACTTTCTTTCTTGTTTATACAGAAATCTAAATACCACAACAAAATTGGGGTAGGGAACGATAGGGATGCCAATAGCAACTTTTAAGCTCCACGTTAAGCTTTTAAGCTGAAACACGTCGTCTCGCTGCGGATAGGTAGAAAAACCTTTCCTCCTGTGGGGTAGCGAGGCTTAAGTGGCCAACACTTAACCTAAAGCGTCCCACCATGCTTTTACGCCACAGAAGGGAACGCATTTCGCTTCTGGTGGGAACCCTAACGGGCTACTGTCTTATGGGCAGACACGTTGCACGCCTAGGAGTCACTCACCATGATTTCTGCAGAAGCTGTAGGTACGAAGAAGAGGAGGAAACAGTACAACACCTCATCTGCCATTGCCCCGCCCTGAGTAGAAGGAGACTTAGGACACTAGGTCAACCTCTCCTACTTAACCTATCGAAGACATCCGAGTTAGAGATCCCAGCTCTACTAAAATTCATTCTGTCCACACAATGGTTCAGTAACGAGGACCCCCCTCATTAACAAAAAAAGGGTTAACAGGGAACAAACATGGCATCGCAATGGGCCCAAAGAGGCCTAAGTGGGAGAGCGACTTGTCGCTCTCAGCCATTGCAACCTAACCTTACCTAAGCCTACAAGTGCGTGTGAAAAGTCTATGAGAAAATTGTTGAACAGTTGGATATTTTCATATTGAAAACTGTTCTTCACACAAGGCATATAGGTATTCTGATTGCTATTCGCTTATAATCGCTTGTCGCTTCGCTTTATTACTATGATATGCGGCAATGCCGCGCGATTGCTTGACAGTCGTGTGGACTATGATGCCGGCATTAGTGTTTAAGTTGTAGAAAACCTACTTGACGCATGTAGATAAGAGAAGAGTAAAGGCTGCATGTAGAAAAGCTACAAAAACGTAATGGGTGTAAAGTGTGGAAAACCCACACTTTCATGTAGATTTTATATATTTCGGTTTCTCTGTGTAAGACTATAAACTAGTGACTTAGTTTGTGTTTTTTTTCTTCTAAAAATAAATGAATTTAAATTCAAATTTCAAGCATCAATTCGTCGATTCTACGACGAGGGCTAACAGGTAGGCCACAGCAGCTTTCAATTATAATCGATATTATATCTCCACATTGCGTTTGTCCTTCTGCAGGCTTCTTTTGTGGAACTTTCAATTTTTTGCAACTCTCATTCATTCAAACACGAGTGTCAAGCATACGAGAATTGTGCATTTTATTTTGTTGGTTTTTTTTTTGTTTTTTGTAGTAATGCCAAGTCATAATTTCGTTCTACTTCTGTCCTTGGCCCCCTTATTTTTTTCTGACTTACATCGCACACTTTGTGTAACATTTTAATTACGCATTCAGTTGGCGCAGACTTACAAGAATTATGAGTTTGAAGCGGGCGGCAGTCAGTTGCTGCTGCTGTTGCACTCTTTGTTTAACATTTTGCTCTATTTATGCATAATTTGGCCATTTTGACCCTTTTGTTTTTCCCAACTTTATTTAACTTATTTGTTACAACTTTGGTGCGGCAACAGCTTGTATAAATGTTTGATGTGCCTGCTTTTATGGCACCCTGAATGAGCATAAAATCTTGGCAATTCCCAAATTTGTCATAAAAACTAGCCTCAAACATTTGCAGTTTAATGGCAATTAACCTTTCGCGTTACAAAATTAAAATCATGAGTCTGAAATAACCCGCATATGTGGAGCTACATAAATCTGCACTGTGGATGCTGGAGATGGTGGGGCAGAGCGGTGAGGGGGACGGGGGTAAGGGGGTGTCGTAGACATGACACGTATTTATAGCGCGCCAACGACCTCGGGTTTGGGCCACATTGCTAATACGCCATGTTGCCTTCGCTTGCTGCTCAGTTTGTGTGGCTTTGTTTTATGTGTTCACACACTCGCACACACACACACACACACAGATGCTGGGAGAATGACTTGAAGAAGTCTCCAGCTGCATCTTTAGAATCCTGCTTGCGCTCGTGCTTGCCTTTTTGCTGCTTTTTGCTGATTGTGTGGAGGCAATTCCTGCATGCAGCTCGTAAATTGAATAAAAGTTCAAATGTTGGCAATTAATATAACGAAAAAGTTAATGTCAAGAGTGTGCGTGGTGTGGGTGTGGGTGTGCAGTTGCAACTGAACATATTACTACGGGCGCCCACAACCAACTGTGGCTTCTTCGTTTCTTGGGAAAACATGGCTTTTGGGTGTTCGACAAAAGGGGGCGTAGATATTACTTGAAGCATTAACTTTAACTCTTACTAAAAATCTATGCATAAAATATGCTAAATTGTTTAGCTTAAAATAAGCTGGTATTAAGTTAGTTTAGTTAATTAATTCTTTTAAAATAGAAATTAATCTTTTTGTTTAAGGTTTTATATGTTAAAAAATATATGTATTTAAGAGTTTTCAAAGAGAGAATTGCGGACTAATTAGCGCCACCTAAAATAGAGAAAAGCTGGCTGAAAGTATGCAAACTTCATTTCTTTAAGTTGTAATGTATTAAAATAATGCCCTTGCAAGTCTGTCATAGATATTCGACATTGCATATTCACTCAGATTGTTGGGTACTCAACAAAATGTTGAGTTTAAGACAAATAGAAACTATACACTTGATGAAAATTATGATTTTCATATAACAAAGCATACTTTAAAGGGCAGTAAGCATGATATATTATGTGTGTATAAACGTAGTAAGTGATAGGTAATTGTCATGTTTGTATAACGTAGATAAAACAAAACTGAGGGAGCACAAAATTGTCTCTTCTCAACTTCCTTTTCTTCTCTTTTCAGAGCAATTACGGTGGGACGAATTGGGTTTGATCTAGATTATCCGCTTTCTTCGGGGTAGCTAGACTGCCATTCTTTCCAAAAATTTCATGCACGCATATTTCATATTCTTCTTCTAAACTTAAAGTATAATCAAATAGTTAGCCTAAGCGTGTCTGACGCCTAGAACACTAGCTCATTAACATCATATTCAACCTTTAAGCCGAGGTATCTCCATTACAGATTAGTGTTGGTTCATTTCACTAAACATTCAAATAACTAATTCGTCTTTTCAAAGTGAGTAAACTTAATTATTTTTGATCAGTTGTTCGATGGTTCACTTGTTGAATTGCTCTGTTGTTCACTTTGTCAGTTGCTATGTCAGAAGCTATTGCTGTAACCAGTGTTTGGAAGTATTTGTACCTAGGTACATACCTAGAAACAAATTTTGTGTATCTTTGACCTTACCTAGTTCCAAATTTTCATTTACCTTGTCAATAGGTAAGGTATTAGGTACTTTTTCGTAAGTGTCTTTTTTTGCGCCCACGGATCGATATCAATTACTGTTTTGCGTCATTTCTACGCTTTTGGTATTTTGATGACATTCGGTCACACTTAATTTGGTGGCTCGTTCGCGCAATTCCAAGACAACACTCAAAGATAGAGGAGAGAGAAAAACGGACAGACACCGCGACAACGTTGCAACGTTTAAAACAGGAATGTTCAAGAAGAGAGGCTCTCTGACGCTCTCTGTCTCTCTCTGACACTCACAGTAGCATTACTTCGGCAAGCATTCGGCGTGAATTGCCGAAAGTGTTCGGCCCCTGGGGGCTATGAGTGAACATCGCTGGTTTAAAAGCATAATCCCGTAAAAGTTAAACTTTATTATTGTTAACAATGACTGATCAGTCACTTAACACTGAAGGGAATAAAGATTTGTCGTTGATCTTAAATGGAACATTTTTTAACAGGCATGGCAAATGCCTGCTTTGTGTAAACAAAATTTAAATTGACATGGATTCCAAATAAAACCAACAAAATTGTAGAGTTTTAAGGATTGGCTTGTAGAAGAAATAACTGAAAATTTGGAAACTGTTGTCAATGAGAGTTCAAATTCAAAGGATTCTGAAGACTTTTTCGATTCCAATAATGTAACATTGGACGAAACTGAGAATTGTTTTAAAATTCCAATTTTGAAATGGAAGTCTTAACTTATCTTGCCGATAATAGCAAATCTCTAAGTTCTTTACTTAAGTATAAAAATATTTGTAATGTTTTTTATAAGTATAATACCATTTTGCCTAGCTCTGCTCCAGTTGAGAGAACTTTTAACTGTGGAGGTGACGAAATCTTCTAAACTCTTGTAATGTTAGAAAAGTGTGAAAGTATATAAGAAACTGTCAATGTACCATAGCTTGGAATAATTTCATAGTCCGCAACCTATCCTCGCTTAAAATACTCGGAATAACAATAAACAACAGTTATAATTGGACATCTCATATAAACGCCCTTATACCCTCGCTTTCAAACAAACTTAAAATTATCAAATGCCTAGCCAGCCATAAATTCAATTGCAACACAAATACACTCCTTCACATCACAAAAAGTATACTTATATCTAAGATAAATTACGGACTTTTCCTAAGCACACTAAACAAACTAAAAACCACTTTCAATGCATCAATCCGGTTAGCCATGGGAGCATTCCGCTCCACACCCATTAATAACATGCTGTACGAATCGAATATACCAACAATAGAACTTCAACATGATTATTTAACAGCCAAACTTTCAAAAACACTTCTTAACTCTAAAACCACTCCCATTCATCAAACCACGCAAACCTAAAAAGAAACTCCTTTCAATAATAGATCTTACCATCCAATACTACATACCTTACTTGCCACAAAAAATTCGTAAAATAGAACCACCCTGGGCACTACCCAATAACTTAATAGACACATCTCTCCGGACCCACAGAAAAAATAATACACCACCAGACATATACCAAAAACTTTTTACACACATCAGAAATCAACTAACAAATCATACTTTCATTTATTCTGATGGCTCCAAACAAAACTCAATTACAACATACGCTATAACGACAGAAACACAACCTCTAAATTACAGAAGTCTACCTCTTTTCTCAACAATACAAATAGCCGAAATAATCGGAATCTTAGAAGCAATCGAACTTATAAAAACTAAAAGAGAAAAATTTGTAATATGTTCTGACTCGCTTTCTGCGGTTGACGCAATTCTCAATACAAACAATAAGAGCACATACCCAGCAACCATCAGATCAATTTTAACCGCACTAGCCCCAAAAATAAAAATCCTTTGGATACCAGGCCGCTTTAAAGGCCGCTTTAAAAATGCCACTGATCCTTACTCCAAACATAAACTCAACAGACATAAACAGATACCTAAAACAACAAATACTAACACATAACGAACATAGCCTCCAACAGTGCAATTCTTGGTACCAAACAATAAATAAAAACAACACCTATATGTATACTCAACTACCTTAATATAGCACAAGAAAAATGTAGCAGACTTGACCAAATCAAAATAACCAGACTTCGCCTTGGACACAGTATCCTAACACACAAACACTACCTTGACAAGAACGCCTCACCACTCTGCCTCCTTTGCCCAACTAATAACCTAATTAGTATGGATCACATTCTAAAGCAATGCCCAGCACTGACGCAAATAAAACATAACATTTTTGAAAATACAAGCCCCATCGATTGCTTAACAAACCCATCTTCAGAAAATATTATAAAAATCTTCAATTTCTTAAAAGATGCTAATATATACTACCAAATCTAATGTAACATATCGCCATTAATACTCATGTACATAATATTTTTCTAATAATCCTACTTAAGATCACAAAATACAAACAAGTAAATACTTTAGTTCACAATCACACTTCATACCCATTCGAATTACAAACCTATACATATTACATTACATTAATAACCCTCACTACATAATTGTACATAGCCGAAGGCCTCTGTAGCCAGTGCTATACCTGATAAGTTAGATATAGTTTTTAAAACTTCTCTATCTGTAAATAATAACGAGAAAGCTAAACTAACTTCGTCTGTGCCGAAGTTTTTGTACCCTTGCAAGTGCTCGCTTAAATATATTCAAAAAATACTTTTTTCCCATTTTCCGACCGATCTATCGTATGGGAGCTATATGATATAGTCATCCGATTTGGACAAAAACTTGTAGAATTGTGAAAAAGCCCGAGAAACAAACAAATACAAAATAGCAGGATGCTACCATTAAAAACAAAAAAGTTTTTCTAACTAAGACTGTCTTTCAGACCTATCTTTTGTATGGCAGCTATACCATATAGTTGTCCGATTTTGATAAAACTTGGTAGAATTATAAAACAGCATATAAAACCTACGATTACTAAGTTTGGAGTCGTTTCCATTTAAAAGAAAAAAGTTTTTCATACTAAAACAAGAAAGAAAGTCGGTCAAGCCCGACTATAACATACTCTGTACCAAGAAATTTTGTCTTTTGATCATAACTCGAAAACCGTTCATCCGATCTTCTTCATTCCTTTGGCGGATCGATAAGTTATCCTAATAACTAAATATGTCCAGAAGGAACAAGCCATCTGTCTTCAAAACTGTGGGAGATATGACGTTTTTTCTAAATTGCGGGGGCGGGAGGGGGCGTGGCCAAAATTGAAAATAAACTTGATCTGCCTGCAGACATAAGAAGCATATGTCCCATACACGTCAAACCTCTATCTCTTACCATCTCTGAGATCTGTGCGTTCATACGGACAGACAGACGGACAGACGGACATGGCTATATCGACTCGGCTGTTGATGCTGATCAAGAATATATATACTTTATGGGGTCGGAGATGCTTCCTTCTGGATGTAACATACTTTTGCACAAACTTATAATACTCTATGTACATACGGTACAGAGTATAAAAATTAGTACCTTTCCAATCCAATCAACCGTCACTGAACTAGTTACTGAACAACTCTCTAAGCGAATCTCTGAGCTAGGTACTGAACAACTCTCAGAGCAAAAGAGCAACTGAACATTTTTACACAATTTAAAGTTTGATTCGATAATCTTATGTTTACTTCTTATGTCTTAGGTAACTGGAAGACATATTTATGCTTAACTAAAACCAAGCTCAAATTTGATATCGAAAACATTTAGACTCTAGACTTTCACAAATAATGTGTTTAACTTTCTTTCAATTGCAATTGAAGTTTTCTAAATTAGCGCAAAACAAAAAAGATGAGTGAACTCCGGGTCGAACTCTTGTAAAAGCAATTCTTGACTCTTATCTGTGTAGCTAATTGTAAAATCCTTCATATCTTTCCATAAATAATTAGCACTTTAAGCCAATCTGTGGTATCTGCTTTACAAATTGGAAATGCTCAGTGATTTGCAAAAATCGTTTCCATCATGATGCAAGTTGAAGGTAAATACAATTTTAATTCAATCTTATGATACGAATGTTGTCTGGGTTTTGGTTTTGTTGGCTCTTTCTCAACTACACCAGAAATGTTGCCAAGCAAATAATAAGAATTTCAAAACTGGCAAACTTGAAATTTACAAGATAAAAAGCAAAACAAAACCTGCATCAATGCCGTTGCTAACATTTGTTGCCGAAAATCGTTGGCCACACCCACAAAACAGACAATGAAGCTGAGCTGAGAGAGAAGCAGGAAGAGGTGGAAAAACGCAGGCAATTATAATAAGCAAGGGGAAACCGGCAGCCAGGCAGACATTGTCGTAAGAGGAAACTTGTTGTTGCACTCAGGGACTCCAACTCTCTCTCTCTCTCACCCATTGAAGGGGAATTGGCCAAATGTTTCTGCTTGTCTATGTGTTTTTGTTTCTGTGTTTGTCTGCGGCAAGTTGGCAACACTTTTGTTTACTTTTGCACATTTCGGTTGCACGCCAGAGACGGATAATAATGCTGGGCCGTATTCTGGAAACTGGTTGCAACAGACTAAACACGGAGCTAAACTTTGATGGTAGTTTTTAAGACATTCAAATGGCAGTTGAATAATGAGAAATTTTGAAATTTTCAAACAAAATAAAACTTAGCAACCGTTGACTTGTGTAAAACAATTCACAAACATAGACCCAAACAAAGTATGCTTCAAATCTATTTGATATCACAAATCAGGCGATTTCAGTGACAAATCCACTTTGCGGAACGAACACTCTCTGGCGTCCAGAACCCTAAGATTTTTGGCCTGCTAAATGCATTCAACAAA
The DNA here is from genome assembly GCA_035044985.1 of Lordiphosa fenestrarum. Classification (NCBI taxonomy): domain Eukaryota; kingdom Metazoa; phylum Arthropoda; class Insecta; order Diptera; family Drosophilidae; genus Lordiphosa; species Lordiphosa fenestrarum. The sequence goes on along the minus strand of JAWNNO010005086.1, from coordinate 19,211 downwards.
AGGCAGTTGCACCATTATGTGAAGCGAGTGCCATGCAAGACAGCCAGACAATAATACAAAAACAATAACAGTAGCAACAACTACAAAAAGGACAAGCACTGTAATAACAATTACAAGGACACCAGGACATGACAGAGAGAGGATCTTCCCCTGGAAGTTCTCACTTTATTTTTTGCTTGTGCTGGGCTTAGCCCCTTTTGCAGCCAGTTGGTTTGGTATTCAAGTTTAATTAACCTAAAAGTGTCTTGCATTATTTAATTTTATTTTGTTGCTGCTGCTGCAGCTGCTGAAAGAGAGACACTAATTTAGTTGAAAGCTAAATTCCATTAGCAGTGAAAATGTCGCGTGCGAAAATATTTATTGTAATTCCCTTTAACATTTGTGAATGCAGCTTGCAGAAAGTGGCATTGTTATTGTCAAGAAAGCAGCTGAAAGTCTTATAAAGAACAACAAATGTGGCTTAAATCGGAACATGAAATGCAGTTTGTTAGACTAAATAAGGACATTTGTCGACTGCTTTGAACACTCAGAAAGAGTCAACGAATGTGGCATGGAGTTTATGCACAGTGAAAAATAAGCCGAGTTATGAGTACTAAACTCAATCCCAAATGATGTCAGAAGTCGATAACCAGTAAGGGGAGGATCATGGCTTTAGAATTATGGAATTCTTGTCTTGATCCCGACTTAAGCTCCGATGGGCTTGAGTTTAGCTTGTTATGTGAACTTGGCTTAATTCCAGTGAAATATCAAATTCAGAAGGCCCGACTCGACATTCGTGAAGTCGGCCGAGCATAATTTGACCTCGATTTTAAAACTTCAAACATTCAATTCAAAATTGATTGCTTCAAAATTAGAAAGTGATACCTGATGTTACGCCAAAAGAAGCAACCCACATGACTCTTCATCTACTGCCTATTTCACACCTAGCAGGTCAATAAGCGATTACAAACCCTTGGTTCTATCTTTAATAGACTTTGCCCTTGACTGCAAATCAGCAGGTTTCTTTCCATGCCAGCATTGCTATCACTGTTTGAGTATTCCAAGGCAGCTGAAGTGCAAAAATTTTCACTTAAAATCAAACGATAAGCTTACAGAAGCCTTTGCGTATGTGTTTGTACTCATTTAGCCTCACTGTATTTGAGAATAAACCTGAAATTTTCTTGTTCTAGGTTTCTTTCGAAATTTCGCTTTGAGATAGGACATCAATTCTCACTTTAATTTTGATTTATTTGTATTGGACTTTCTAGTTTGGATCTGAGTTTTTCGGATTGAAGCACGATTTTCAGGATTTTTTGAAGCTTTTCGTAAGTTTTTGTATCACGAACGAACTTAATAATTCGGGAACGAATTCATTCAGTTTTGTGCTTAAAATTTTAAGTACCTTTAGGTCTTGGAAGTGTTTATGTAAATAAGGAACGAAATATTTTAAAATCTCAAAACAGCCGTATCCGGTTGAAGTTAGAGCTCACGTTCGTGAGTCAAGAAATTTTCAAGAAATTTTTGAAGTACAAATGATCTTGGATTAAGCACAAATAGACATTTTTAACATAGCTCTGAGTGAAGAGACACGGAAAATTTGAATTAATTTGAAATAAATCAGTCCCTAAAATTCCCATCTGATTAAAACACTTTTCTCATGGAGCGTGGATCGATTTTCGACCAACTACAGAACGGCTTGGTCCTTGGTTAATTCACTTCACTTAAATTCTTCCATTTCGCTTTCAGTAAACATTGGAAAAACATTTAGAATTTAATAATTTTAAACCAAAAGCTCTTAAATTCAGGAAAAAAATAGAGGAAAGTTAACTTCGGCTCGGCCGAAGTTTGTATACACTTGCAGAACGTTTTTTAACTAATTTGAAGGACATGTCTACTGATAACAAGTTTTTCGCAATAAGACTACTTTCTGGGTCTACTTTTGTATGACAGCTATACCATATAGATGTCCGATTTCGACCAAATTCTACAGAATTATGTAGAAGCATTAAAAAATCGAAAATACGGAGTTTGGAGAAGATTGCATAAAAAACAAAAAAGTTTTTCACACTAGAACTAGTTTTTCGACCGATCGTTCCTATGGCAGCTATATGTTATAGTCATCTGATAGGGCCGGTTCCGACAAATGTACAGCGTATTTGGACCAGAAGACTTCGTGCAAAGTTTGGTTGCAATAGCTTTAAAACTGACGGAGGAGATAGCATAGAAACAGACGGACGGACGGACATGGCTATATCGACTCAGCTCGTCATGCTGATCAAGAATATATATACTTTATGTGGTCAGAAATGCTTCCTTTTATGCGTTACAAACATCTGCACAATTTCAATATACCCTCTGCAAGGGTATACATATAAAATTTAACTTGGATCAAGAATATTCGATGTCAGAAGTTCGATAAGAATGAAAATTCTTGATCCATAAGTGAAATTCTTGATGCAAGTATGTATTTTTGATCACGTTTTTCTTGATCCAAGAGCTTTAATACTTGATCCAAGTACGAAACAATTCTATCAATTCTCCCATTCATTTTTTTCAAGTGTACCCCATATAAAATGGCTTATTCAGTCAACACAGTGCATTGTCCTGCCAAGTTGCGAGTGTCAAACAAATTGATACATTTAATACCATTCCGATTTCCCCCATGACCTTAAGTTCTGGCAAATGCAAATGATATTTTCACGCTGCAACTTAAAAGGGAAATGAAATCAGCAAAGTTGCACTGAAATTGCCATCAAGTCAAAGTGCGTTCCCTGGTCATATTGCATATATGCGATGATACAAAATACCAAACCATTGAAATGGCAATGGCATTTTCATGCTCCTTGGCTGCTCAATCATAAAAAAAATTTGATTTTCCCTTGGCACTGACTGATATGCGATGGGGTGGCGGCTGGCGAGAAGAGACAGAAGAGGATTGCACACAACTGCGCGTACTTGCTCGCATGCTGTCGATTGGCAAGCTGCTTGACTTGAAAATCATTGCAATGGAGCCTCGTAAAATCGCATTGATGAGAGCTTGCTTGCTTTTTTCCTCCGCGATTCGTTGAAGGGGGCGGAAATTGAAAACACATTTTAACTACAAAGTTCGGGGATGGGCTAAGCTTTAATTAAAGTTGTTGCCATTATATTGCATTTAGGTTTGTTGATTCAGAAATGTAGGAAAATCATTGAAAGTAATAATGGCCAGACAATGATATAGAAGTTCTTGTAATTGCTATAAATCATACTGTATACTATAAAGCAACGATCGAACCTCTTAGGTATGGCTAGGTTTCACCGCACATTGTAAGAATTTGCCTATCGTTGGGGGAACTTAATACAATTACAGCACTAGTCTAAGAGATATCGGCTAGAAATTAGAAATGACAGCATCCTTTTTCAAATAAGAAAGTAAAGCTCAGAACTCGATAGAACTCATAAGTTAGAGACTAAAAGCAACCAGAATTTTTGAGGTTTATTTTGCATTTAATTTTCATACAAGAAATTCTAGAAAGTGTTCCAGTAATGGTATTGAACCCCGGTATTGCAAATTGTGTAGTTAAACTTTTTAAGATGATGAAACACCCATGACTTCATCTAATGTCTGGTTCCTACTACAGCATATTCCTGCTTCACTGCATTCTTGTGTCCAAGGAAGCTTTCACGCCATACAACAGTCTTAGAAGCTCCTAGTAAAACAACAAGTTGCATCCAATTTGAATACACCTGCATCCGTGACTTTACGGGCAGTGACAGGGTATCGATAATTTCGTTACGGGTATCGTTGCAAATGTTGTCACTGACAAAACCCAAATGGAGTTTTGATTGCAAGTTCAAAATAGCCAGTATCCGCATCCGAAGAGAAGGAGCTGTGCATGGACACTAGAGGCCACAGAAACGATGTTAAAGCTATGATATGGGGATATGGGATTTTTACATCGGAGGATAAGGAAAAGCTAGAAAATATTCCTGGAGTCCCATCCGCCCAGGAGTTCTGTGACAAATGGTCCATTAATTAGTCCCAATACAGTACATATTTAATAAGAACACTTTCTGTCTGCTTTAATGCTGGTTTTCTGTTGGAAGAGTTTTTAGTTATGTTAATTTTTAAAAGCAAACACACTTTATCAATCTGCAATCGACAATCAAACCAGGAAGAACTGTGAAAATCAATGATAATTCAGGAAGTATCACATAATCCCATTGGATTTAAAGCAACCATGGTCAACTATTTGATGGATGCAGGAATAGAATAATAATGTCAATACGAACATATTTTTGTGCATCTTTCCGATAAATCATGATGTCGATGACAAAATCACAGCATTGAGAGCCTAGCATTAACCGGCTTAGATTTGTGACTGGAATTGCAGTTTAATGACCGATTTATCATTTATTTATTTTGTTTTTAAAATAAAAGGACATTTTTTTAGCTTGTCATAGCATACTATTGCAAAGATCATTGAATTTGGAACTTCAAACCCAGTCATTGGCTGGGCGGGTGTGGTACAGTGTGAACCTGTTGTGAAAGGCGCCGTGGGTTTTCAAAAAATATGTTTTTTTTTAAACTTACACATCCGGTCACCTTCACAAGCCATTGGCGCCAGCATTCAAGTAACTTGTCATGAAAAAGGTTCTCGAACTTTGCCGTTCGTATTCGGCGTAAGACTGTAGGTCTCTATCTCTTGTACGAAAAATAGAAGCACACAAGCCAGGAAATGGGCCCTTTTCGGTGAGAGTCAATAATACAACTCGGCTACTATTAATACAAAGTATACGCTTTCAGAACAGATTTGCAATGGTATTAAAACATCGGCACAGACAAATTTAGTTTGTTTTTACGTTTCTACAGAAAGTCTGCAATTCCATGATACACAAATGCCAAATTTTTATACCATTTGCGAAAGTGAAACTATTGAATGTCTTTTTCAGCATCATTCGCGGTCTTTTTCGCAATCGAACCCAGTCTGGTTCGGGTTCAGGTTCGGGAGATCAAGTATCTACTGGACTTTTCTCATGGTCCACTTCAAAAGACGTGACAAACAGAAATGAAATTGAACCAAATTCAAATTTCTGCTGTATTTTTTAAAACTTTAATTCAATTATAAGCAATTTGATTTCTCTCAAGCACCACATTAAAACGCTTTGCACATGCCCATTTAATGAAAATCCCACACATGTCGAGAAAATGCCAACAAAAAATGAATAAATATTTGATGCCCGTAATCAACATTAGACAGAACGGCCTCAAATGAAGCGCAAATCGGCCCCAACTGCTTTCGCTGATTCTGCAGCAACAACAGCCGCCGCATTAGCAATAAGCAGGAATTGCTATAAAGCTCGCATACACTCGCACATGGCTGAATGCAATCTAGAAACGATTCTAAACAAAAGAAATCCGCTTTCATAATTTCCCCATGGAATGCGCCTTCTTTTTATTGCCACTAAGCGACCAACGTTGAAATAACAATGCAAACAGACTGACTGTAGAAGCGCACACGCACACCGGAACGCAGAGACAGCAGCGAGTCTCGGCTCAATTACAATTGCAATTGTTTGCCTGAATGCGTTTTGGTTTCGCGCTGTTCGCCGCACGGCCGCATCCGCAAATGCCGAGCCATTTTTATAAATGATGTTCGCCGCGGTTTATCCGGCACTACACCCGCCCCCGCACCACCCCCTGGCATTTCCGCTCATTGCGCTTGCCGCTTTTTTTTTTGCAGTACAGTTGCATTCTTGTGCCAGTTTGCCTTGGATTCGCCTTTAATCAATGCACAGAAAGGCAACTGAAGATGTTGTTGAGCAAATGCGTGCTGGCATAATTACAGCTCTGGGTTGAATGGCGAACTAGCTCCATGGAAATGCGGAGTGAAACGACGAGTGTGTGGGGTAATAGGTAAAGAAAAGTGATCAGCGATGAAATGAAATTATGTTAAATCCACTTGAGTTAGATGGCAATATCTACGAGTCTGTTCGAGTTTTGCGGAAACGGCATGTGAAGCGACTTTTCCAGAGAATTATGATAAAATATAAAAAATTAAATTCAGATACATTTGCTCGGCATCTTTGAACATATTTCGCCAAGTCCTTATTTGCGGCACTAAGGGTATTGGAGCAGCAAAGAGGCTAAATAGTAGAGCAAAAGGACCTGACGGACAAATCCCACCAGATATAACTCTATGAAGTGTTTTTATCTCTGGGTAATGTATTTGAAAATACGTGCAATTTTGAAGGCAAACGAAAGGTTTTAAATAAATTTAAACTTACAGAAAAAATTTAGATTTTATACGTGAATCAAGAATGTTTAATGTCAGAAGTACAAAACAAGAAAGAAGAGTCGGTCAAGCCCGACTATAACATACTCTGTACCAAGAAAATTTGTGAGCATAACTCGAAAACCGTTCATCCGATCTTCTTCATTTCTTTGGCGGATCGATAAGTTATCCTAATAACTAAATATGTCCAGAAGAAACAAGCCATCTATCTTCAAAACTGTGGGAGATATGACGTTTTTTCCATATTGCGGGGGCGGGAGGGGGCGTGGCCAAAATTGAAAATAAACTTGATCTGCCTGCAGACATAAGAAGCATATGTCCCATACATGTCAAACCTCTATCTCTTACCATCTCTGAGATCTGTGCGTTCATACGGACAGACAGACGGACGGACAGACGGACATGGCTATATCGACTCGGCTTTTGATGCCGATCAAGAATATATATACTTTATGGGGTCGGAGATGCTTCTTTCTGGATGTTACATACTTTTGCACAAACTTATAATACTCTATGTACCTACGGTACAGAGTATAAAGAATGCAAGTTTTTGATCCAATTATGAATGTTGTACGAATGTACGAATCATTTAAAACATACTCAAATCCAAGATTGCTTATTCTTGAATTTCGAGCATAATTGTCAAACTATGTTGCAAGTTTTAGACGGCTCAAGGAACACGCAACACCATAAAGTAGCAGCAGCCGTTTTTGCCTACCAACTGTCAGTCCAACAGCCGTCGCTTCGTGCCAGCATTGCCATAACTGCTTGGGAATTCCAAAGCTATATGATTGAAATCAAAGCTGCGAGAGCGTCTACTCAAAGCTTTTCTCTCAAATGTACTGGCACACGATTTCATGAGCGCAATTCTTGAAAGTTAAAGACTTAATTGCTTTTTTGAGAACCTTCGCACAATCTACTACAGTGAGCAAAAAGTAAGGTAAAAGGGTCAATTTAAACTTCGCGGGCTTAACAATTCGGGCAGGTTTTTTTTTTTCTTGAGTTGGCAGGACTGTTGATGACATCTGTGCCAAATTTCATGTGAATGTCATTATCAGAAATATATTTACGCTTGTGTTTTCCAAACGACCAAGAGTGCATTTTTCGATTTTTACAATGTCTCAGCAGAGAATTGCCATCAAATTTTGTTTGCGGAATGAAATTTCGGCTGCGGAAACGTTGAGGATGTTGCGGAAGGCCTTTGGTGATTCTACCATGTCACAAAAAAATGTTTATAAGTGGTACAAAGACTTCAAAGAGGGTCGAAACCGTGTGGATGACTTGCAGCGCTCCAGACGACCATCGACGTCAACAGATGACCAACACGTCTATGAAGTGGAGGAATTAGTGCGCAAAAATCGTCGGTTGACTGTTAGAGACCTTACTGATATGATCGGAATATCAGAAGGATCTGTGAAAACCATTTTGAAAGACCATTTGGGCCTACGAAAAGTCAAATCTCGTTTTGTTACCGAAAGTTCTAAATTTTTTGCAAAAAAGTCATCAAAAATTCGACGCATATCGTTCCGCAACCACCGTATTCGCCTGATTTGGCTCCGTGTGACTTCTGGCTATTCCCAAAACTCAAGAGACCACTTCGGGGAACGCGTTTCGAGTCGATTGAGGAGATAAAAGCTGAATCGACGAAAGCGCTGATGGCTATACCGGAAAGGGACTATTTGGCATGTTTCGAGGATTGGAAAAAACGTTGGCATAAGTGTATTTTATCGGGAGTGGATTACTTTGAAGGGGATGAAATTGATTTAGAGGAATAAATAAAAATTTGTCATTCAAACAAATTCACCTTACTTTTTGCCCACAGTAGTATCTATCCTATCTATATACACCTTCGTATAATGTATTTTCAAATTTGTATCTTGTTCTGGTTTTGTTATCAAATGCAGTTTTCAACCTGCCATTGTAAGTGTTGTTCTCACAAAAATAGCTACTTTTCAAGCTAGGAACAAGTTGTCTCCTGTACTATATGTTATGGTATTATAATGTACATTGGTAACCATCAAAATTACCATAACATACCTTCAGGCTGTCCAAAGAAAAATGAAGTATTAAATAGTGAAAATTCCAATAAGTATTTTTACTAGGTTACAATTTACTAAATTAGAGACGCGGTAATAGTGAGCCTACTTGCTAGCTGGTGCCAAATAACGTCAAGACAACTCCTTCGTTTCAAGACATTTATTCAACTGCCGCTGCAGCCGCATAACCTTTTCTTATAGTATAATTCAAATGTTGCCCAACGAACATGTTGACAAGCAATGGCAGTATAAGAGAGGGTCTTCAATGACAGTTTCAGTTTTATCCAGCATCTCTTACATTTACTTTAAGTATCTACATCTATGTTTTACAAACTATCTATATTAACAATAAGGATTTAACAAATAGTACTAGGGAATTTTGCATTCTTGCAGTTCTCAAGTCTAAATTCTCCGACTTGGAATTGTTAATGGATTGATGGTGTTGAAATCTCACTGTTGAAGTTGATTGGGAAATCAATTGAAACCGTACTGTCTGAGCAACCTCTAACTGTCCAAATCTTTGTTGATTTCCCGTTGATTATTGAATTATAATCAACCCGACCTTGGGCCAGGCAACATCCACTCTGAATAAAATCAAACAAGGTCACTAAAATCCATATACATTTTGAGGTTAGGATTGGATTTGGTAGGTATGATAACACGTCGCAAAGAATAGTACATACATCATATGTGTACATATATTAGGCATATGACTAAATTTTAGAATCAAATTTACATGGTCCTACACGACGGGTCATACCATCAGAATACTAAATATACGAATCTTAGGTCTGTTGCGCGAAAAAACGTTCCGCAGGAATCACGTCAAAGTCTGAAATCTGGGTTTTCGCGGAATAACTTGAGAAATACAAAAAGCTCTACGACAGTTTTTTAACCTGGTCTCCATTCCGAAGTCCTTGAAAACGGCCGATCTTCGTCCATATACAAAGGTATTAAAAATATACTAGACGAGTTCCATCTCTGGCACTCTATAAAAATGATAGTATGCTATACGACCAGCGTAAATACCGGCAAGAAATCTGGTGTTGTTGCTTTATTGCAATTGTACTGCCGATCGAACGGTATTATAGAGCCCCAGTTTGTTGGTTGTCAACACCACATTCTGGATTTGATTTTGAGGCACGTGATGGATGATTTATTGGGTGGAAAAACATCATCGCCCAATATTTGCTATAACTTTGTATCGGAACTTTTGAGCTCGTACGGCACACTCAAATATAAGCAAAATGAAAAAAGAGTTAAAGTTATAAGCATCGGATGGCGGGATGACATGCAGTTTTTGTAAGGGAATATTCGACACCTCTAGGATGAGTATTTCTCGAGTTATTCCGCGAAAACCCAGGAACGTTTTTTCGCGCAACAGACCTTAGATTCGTGTATTTAGTGTTCTGATGGTATCCCCCGTCGTGTAGGACCATGTAAATTTGATTCTAGAATTTAGTCATATGCCTAATGTATATGTTCCCATGCATAAAATTGTTTTCTACAATTTTTGACAAATTTTTTATTCTGTATATTTTTTTATGTTGCATCAAAGATGACCTACACCCACAAAATCTCACCCACCTTCCACCAAACTCTCATTTCTTAGTAGTGACTTCAGTTTTTTTGGTAGTTCAACAATATTAAAAAGGCGTAGCGCCATCTGTCATTTAACAACCCAAATAATACGAGTGAAGGTTGAACTACTTCAATGTTATTCATACTGAACTCATGATTGTGAAAAGTGGCTTAAAAACTAATAGATTTAATAGACAATAGAATTATTATTAATTAATTTCAACAACTTGGACTATTTGTGTCACAGTGAATAATGCGAACAGGCGAAATAGTAGATCAGACGGAACAGAACAACAAATTCCACAAGACAATAATATTCCCAATATTCCTTTCAGGTGGTGAAACACTTCCCGTCATTCCACGTTTAAAGTAAACTGATGAGATCAACGCTTGCCTTCAATATTCGCCACTGTGGCGTTTTTTTTAAAGAGTCCAGCCATAAATAAATTAACATGTGCTTGTAAGTGCTACAAGATCCATCCGCTGACACATGCTCCAACCAATTGTCAAATATCGGGAATGTAAAAGATCCTGTCCATAAAAAAACACTGGTTGCAATATTGCAATAGCAATTGCAAATCTAACAAGAAAGAAAGTCGGTCAAGCCCGACTATAACATACTCTGTACCAAGAAATTTTGTCTTTTGATCATAACTCGAAAACCGTTCATCCGATCTTCTTCATTCCTTTGGCGGATCGATAAGTTATCCTAATAACTAAATATGTCCAAAAGGAACAAGCCATCTATCTTCAAAACTGTGGGAGATATGACGTTTTTTCTAAATTGCGGGGGCGGGAGGGGGCGTGGCCAAAATTGAAAATAAACTTGATCTGCCTGTGCAGACATAAGAAGCATATGTCCCATACATGTCAAACCTCTATCTCTTACCATCTCTGAGATCTGTGCGTTCATACGGACAGACAGACGGACGGACGGACAGACGGACATGGCTATATCGACTCGGCTGTTGATGCTGATCAAGAATATATATACTTTATGGGGTCGGAGATGCTTACTTCTGGATGTTACATACTTTTGCACAAACTTATAATACTCTATGTACCTTCGGTACAGAGTATAAAAATCTAAAGCGCCCATTGATCGCTTATTTCCCGGCTTAAGCACACAATACATAAATTATTCGTGGCATGCAGAAATATCACCTTTAGGCATCAAGAATGTACACATTGAGGACTTAAACAGCTGTCGTTGTTAGGCGACTTGGTATCATTCAAATCAATCGATACTGTTTAGGATGCCAACGAAGCTCTTAATTATCCAACACAGTTCTTGTACTCAGTGGACTCGCAATGAACCTCTCAAGACTAAAAACTAGATTCCCAGTGACCTATCGGTCCCACCACGGCTGTGCAATGGCAGGCAGTTGGTCATTAAGAAATTGAAAAAAGAGGCGATTGGTCATTAAGAAATTGATGAAAAACATGATCGAAGCGATAATTTTGAAAGGCAAACTAAGAGACGAACATGTGGGGCTGTCACGAACTCCAATGTTTCTCGCCAATTGAAATCAAAAGCGTTAAATTTTCGATAAGTTTGGCATTTGCAATGACAATCACTAAGTTGCGACGTCCGTTTGCATCTATTACATGTGGCATGTTCTCGAATGGGCAAACCATATAGCTTATTTGCGTTGGCTAAAGGTCAGTCAAATATTCCATTAATTCACCATACTTGTTAGCGAAAACAAGCCAATTTTGGAAACTTATCTAAAAATATAGCGCATACGCCACGTTGTCAATCAAATGTTATGGCAAATTGACACAAAGTGAGACTGAGTAATTTATGCAAATGCAAAAATAGCGTCAAACACTACGCTTATCGGCATGTCATTCGCATTTGCCCAGCTAAACAAACATAACATCCTCTAATAAATCAATAGAAGGGAATTTGTGACAGACAGCACGGCGTATGCGTAATGTGAGTGCTGATTAGAGTGGGAGCCATCAAAACTGCGACTATGCGCACCAACCTCAAGTGGGGTTCAATGTACTTGGCGAAGAAGCGGAAATCTAGGTTGAGCTCCAGGATGAGTATGTAAAGTCTGCAGCCGCAGTTATTAATAATCAGCAGGCGGTTTAAGGATTCTGGGCGGGTCGCTTTTTAATTTTCCACCAGACTGCGCAAAGAAATAGTTTTGGTTTTTTCTCTCAAGTCAGTCAAGTGCCTCCCCTGGGATTCATGGGACTTGTTGTTCTTTTTGTTGTCGTTTTGGTATAAGCTTTGCGTTTATGAAGCGTTTGATGTTCTGCTCAGCTTAAATCTCGGCATAGTTTTGCCCTCCCTCGCTAGGTTTATCTCCTTTGTGCTGCTGCTGTTGTTGTTGTGCTCAATGAGGTGGCAATTTAATATTAACTGGTTCGCTTTCCACTTTTTCTCTCCCTGCGGGCGGAGACCATTAATAAATATTAAATGCCAAACATATGACAGGACTTTGGTATATGCTCATGTGTAAAGTGCATTAGCTCTTCCTTTGCGGTTAGTTCTGATGGAGTTAAGCCCTTGTGGCGGGTGTGCGTGTGGTTTTGGAGCGATATATCAAAAGGTTAAACGAAATAAATTGAGTTGCGGTAACGAGCCTTCATATGGAAAATATTTGCATTTGGGAAATTGATGTGGGGTATTCAGAGAAGTCTACCGATGACAGTGTTCCACAGCAAAAAACCCAATTTCTGACAACTGAAGTTGAATTCTCCAGCTGCTGAGGGCATTTGCCTGATCGCAAAACTTGATGGCAGCGCAAATTGTTTGAGTCAAACTTTAAATTGTTGTTCCCGTTGTTGTTTGGCCATGATTTGTGTGCCGCGCACACAGTCGCTCTCAGCTGTAATGGGCCACGTTAATGCGTTTTATGATGTTGCTTAATGTGCAATGCCATTTTAATTATTTAAAGCATAATTCGCGGCGTGTGCTTAATGACAACCATTTGCACTGGCACACAAATATTATATGTATAATAAACTAAATCGCTTGCGCCATATTCTGCTGTCAAATAAAAAATGTTAAATACAAATCACACACGCGTTTTTAATTCCCCATGGCCGACAAACAAGACTCGTTTTATGCTCGTCCTGTTCGTATTTGCACAAAGCAACAGCAAATCTAATTTCGAGCACAGCACTAAAAAAAGGAAACTCAGTCTTTGCCTTGGAAAAAAACAACAAACAAAAAAATCAAGAAATGTCAGAACCCAAAAAAAGTATGCAATGCATGTGTGTGGCATAAATCAAAGCTAGACAATTTTGGCAAGGGACGGCACAACAACAGCAACAACAGCAACAACAACAACAACTGCGTGTACAGTGAGAGAGAGAGAGAAGGTGAGAGAGGGGGAGGGGACCGACATGGAAGAAATCAAATGTAAGTGACAAGCCGACAGGCAGACGCACACAAAACACATGTGCACCACAAACAAAACAGGAAGTGGGCACAAGACTTGGGGCGAATGCTCTTTAAAAATTTCGATGCTGGAACCTGAAAACGAAAATTATTTACCTAAATTATTTGTGCCGATAATTGGACAATTGACTGGTATAAATTAATGAGCAGTTCTTGTGATGAATGCTATACGAAAAAGGAAATTAATTATTAGTCTCAATATTTCTTACAATTTAAAACAAATAGCAAAGCTTCTTTGATCACGAGTTGGTAAAATGCCACTTTGGACATACAGTTGCATATTTGTTTTACATTTTTTATTCACAAATTATCGCATTCTTGCCGATTATTAAGCGAACTAAGCTTAACTACTGAAAAGAGGGTGAAATGATTTAACATTGAGCTCGAACTTTATGCTTACCGTTAGAGATAAGAAACACGATTCAATCTTATAAGACCGCTTCTTTGGGATAGTTTCCTACACAGAGCCCCATTTTGTAATGCCACTCTAAAAACTGAATTTCAGAAAAATTATCACACCTGTTCCCGTATTCAATTTCGATCAGCTCTTGCGGAATCGGAATTGATAGCTGTTCTGAAATTTTTTTTATAATTTATTAATTTAATTTAATAATTTATTTATTATAATTAGACGATTCTTCATATTATATATAACAATTCCATAAACAAAAGCTATCGGTGTGCAATCGTGGATATTTAAAGGACTTGCAAAGTCCCAATTTTTCTCGGCTGTTTCACTGCATATCTCATCTTTGATTTAAAAGAGACAATGGCTGCTAGAGAGCAAAATATTTGTGTAAAATACGAAAAATAAAGGGAAGTGTAAGAACTAAGTAAATAATATCAAGCAGTCATGTTATAACTGTAGAGCAACTAACTTTATAATTTGTTGTGCGATACGTTCGTATTTTGAGAAAACTTACCAAAAAAAACCATTTCCCTGTGGACTTAAAACTAACTTTCTACTGAAATTTAATTATTTTAAAAAGATTTTGGAAGTGCGCACTTCAACTTGTTATTAACACTTTTTGTTTGATTTTGACAGTACTGCGTCTTTTAGAAAAGATGGAGCTAAGCCTAGGACGTATGTTTGACGTACGGCCACACTGAGAAATGAAATAAATCCGAAAGGGGAATAAATATAGGGTAATCCCGGAAATTCTTAAGCCGACCCTGAAAAAGATTGATTTCATTCCCACGTTTTTTTCCCCCAAAAACAGGATCAATGATATCTGATTTTTTTTTCTGTGTAGCTAAAAATTGAAAAAAGTGTCCTTTTTGAACAAATTAATATGCAAAACTTAACAATCAAACAAAAAAACTGAATAAAAATAAAACAACTGAAATAAAATTGCGCATCCGCCAAGTGGTACCACTGCCACATTCTGTTGTGATCAAATTCACTAAGTTGCAACACTGTAGCTGCATTTGTCGACTTTATGCCAAAAATTTTGCCATCCAGCCCAGTGTTCTTGGCCACGGTGATTGTTTTAGTCTTGCAAGTTTTTTTATTTTAGCATTCATACATAAAATAATTTTAGCTAAAACTTTTCAAAAAGAAACCGAACAGTTCGAAAGTTCAGCATTAGCGCATGCGCAATCTTGATCGAAATGGTCAAGGCTAGCATTTTACTGAATTATATTTCGTTGACGATTCGAACACTCATTCGAAAAGTTAACTTATTTCTATTTTGGAATTGTAATCGATTTGCTTTTTTACTGGTTCCCTGTTTTTCTCAGAATCGGCAAATCAGAGATGTATAAAATAAAATAGGATGTATTAAGAATTGATGTGGCTTTCGCATTAGCCTTTTTTAGGTAGGTTCGAAAAAGCTGGAGCGGTAGTGCTGCAAAAGTCAATATTTCGAAATCAAGCTTTATTTTTGGCGAGAGCTCAGTCCAGCTTAGCTATTTATGAACCAATTTGGTTCGCTGAGGCTAGGAAAGCATTGACTTCGGAACCATAGAGCACTTGGCAGACCAGGTGTGAATAAAATGTTTAAGTTTTTCAAATTAATAACCGCGGTCGAACCTGCGGAATGAACCCTCCCGATTTTAAGAAGCTTTGCAGCTTCTTTTTCTTCTTACTTGGTACAGCCGTAGCCTCTGTCTTGTGCACGAGCTGGCACCAGTTGGTCACACCACCTGGTCTTGCCATCTCAATTTTGGTCGTCCCTTCTTGGCTCTTTTCCATTAGTACACTTTTTCAGCAGAAGCTTCTTCATCCATACGAGTAACATGTCGCCAAAGAATTTTTATCTTATCGGTTCGCAAAAGCGGCTTTATGGTCAGCCAAAAAATGGTGGGCGTCCATCTTTGCCTCATTGGTTTACTCATGTATTTGTGACAATCTGAATCTTTGGTCTGTGGTTGGTTTTCGAGGCTTAAAGCCACTCTGATAAGGTCCAATCAGTTTGCAAATTCCTCGCCCTAAGACGTTCAAATAGAATGCATGACAGAACCTTATATGCAATTAGGTAGGGTCTCATTTTTTAAATATTGAACCAAGAATATTTAGTTTCCAATCTTCGGGCATGCTCTATTCTGACCATATTCTGCATAGGAGTTGGTGCATGCACCTTACACGATGACAGTCTTGAACAAATCATCGGACACTTCATCAGCTCCAGGTGATTTGTTATTTTTTTGGCCCTTTTATGGCTTACCCAGACTTTGTTATGGTCCGTTAGATCTATTTCTATGCCATTCATTGGTGGTACTACTAATTCTCTGGAGGCGGTATTGTGTTCGTCATCACCTCGCAGGTTGGAGAAATGTTTGCTCCTCTTGATTAGTGCCACTTGCGTATCTGTGACTAGATTTCCAAGATCGTGCTTACATAGTAAGGATCCGGGCTTAAAATCTTAGGTAAGTCGACGAACCTTTTTGGTAGAATGTTCGAGTCTCACTCATGCCGAAGGCCTTTTTGACTTTTTCACGTATGCGAAGTTCCTGCTCGTTCATTTTCCTTCCGAAAAGGCACTTCTTCGCTCTCCTTTTTTTTTGAGTTTCGCTACTTAACAGCTCGCGTTGCTCACGACTGCAGAGTTCTCCTGTAGGCAGCGTTTTTCTCTGCAGTAGCGCAGCGGCAATTTTTGGAGGTGCTCGGCGGTTCTGAGAATCTCCTCATGAAAAGTTACCTATGCTTCCGCTGTTCGCTTATAACTGAAGGGAATTGTGAGATTTCTTTTAGCACACAGAAAGATCCAAAAAAGATCCTTTTGGACGGGATATGTCTTAAATATTCTTTTAATCATCCAGCGGAGCTGCTAAATCATCCAAATGATCATCAGTTTTTATATCCTTCGGATGATTCTTGGATGATTAAAAGAATATTTGAGACATATCCCGTCCAATTGGATACCGGAAATCATCGAATGGATATTCTTTAATATCCTTTTTTTTCTCTGAGCAGTTGGGTGACTTTTGCTGAGTGAGCTTTGAAGGTCCGTTGTAGTATAATAAGTAAGATATAATGACCAATACTGAATCCAATATTAACTTGTAAATGCCCCAATTTTTCATAAATTTACAGAAAAAAATGTTTTAAAAGTGTATCAAAGAAATTGCAGCTCTCAAGCTATTAATTGTCTTCAAAGCGTGTGCCATTCATTTACCTCCAGTGTCTTATCAAGACTCCATAAACTGCTGCCTCGACGCAAAACAGTAAACAAAACTCACCTGCAACGGCATAGAATCCGAAACTGTCAACCAGATGGGAGTTGCTTATCTTTAGTGCTTTCTCTTCTTTCTATTTTGCCAGCGCCACAGCGTGGCATTTTTAATCACTAGGACGCGTGCTCCTCCCGTTCCACGTGTCCCACCATCCACCATTCAGACCAGACTGTTGTCAACAAAAGGAAACAAAAACATCGTCCACTTGCATGCTTAGACTTGGGCCAGACAATGGCCGGGTTCGTGTCAGCAACATGTCTGTCCGCCGTCACTCTGGGTGACTCCACGGAACTCCCAAAAGTGGACGTTTTATTAAATTATGCGCGTTGCTCGATTTGTGCACAAATCAAGCGAGTTGGCAGCTGCAATTAAACTTGGGAGTGGGAGGCGCGGTGAGCATTTTGCATAATCAATTTGGTATGCCATTCAATGGCTAAGCCAGCTCTAACTGTGTTTGCACAGTGGCCAGTTTTGTAACAACAATTACATATGCACAATATGTGTGTGTGTGTGTGCGTGTGTGTGTGTTTGGCAAATGGTCAACAATGGCATTACACATTGGTTAGATTTTGAATACAAATCATTAACGCCAAGTATATAATTTATTGTGCGGCTAAAGGCAGATATGACAGTGGGCGATAGCAATAAGTGTCTTATTTTTGTCATACCTGTTGGTATGTGAACCACCACCACCCAACTACAACAACAAGTGTTCACAGCAATAGAAATGTGCCATAACTTTTGTTGTTGTTGTTGTTCTCAACCAGCAGGAATCAGGCATTGTTTTATAACTCTCGCTGAAGCGATTTAAAACTGGTGCACGACTTCCCTTTTTCTTTCCCGGCCACACTTTGCTCTTACATTACGTATACGCCCTGGCTGCCGAGCTGGTGTGGTGGCAGGGGGATTGGTGGCATTTCAAGCAATTAGCGTGTGCCACAATCTCGGCAAAAGGCTAAAAGGAAGCGGTAAATGCCAGTCAGACACAAGAACACGTACAATTTTAGCAAATGAATTTCCAGTCAGAAGCAACTGTGTATGTGTGTGTGTGTGTGTGTGTGTGTTTGTGTGAGTGGGGGAACAAAAGTGCATTCAATAGTGAATGCAGCCAACAAAACATGGTCAATTAGTTGATATAGAAAGGGTCTGAGAAATCGCAAAATGCTAACTATGCACGGTGTAAACACAAGCTAACGTTTGAAGTTTTCATTGTAAGGGAAGAGAACTAAGGTATTGGAATTATGAGCACTGATCAGCTTAGACTGGGCTTACTGAGTCTGAAGTTTGAGAGATATTTTAACAAACTTGGGCAAGCTGATTGGCATATTTGATTTGTGAAATTGTCACTCACCATAAGAATTAAGCATACAAAGAAATGCTCCCATGCTTTCTATTTGTCACAATGTCAATTTTGGTGCCGATGACAGTTGCTTCCTTCCAGGTACCATCCAAGGTTAATCCCTTGTTGCCTCGCAAGCCGTCTGTGAATAGTTTGTGCCATACCAAGGACATCCCTTGCCCTTGCTCATTTGCGGCAGGAGGACGGCAGTCATCTGTCGTGGAATACGTGGATTATGAAAACATTGAGGGATCGCTCTTAAGAATCTTAAGCATTGAGATCTGCGCATTATTGTTGTTAGAGTCAAGCGCCTTTATAGCTGACTGAGTCAATGTAAATGTTTCCATCTTTGATCATGAGTGCGCCAATTTAGTTACTAAAATGAAACTTCCTGATACAGACTATTGATGAAACGCCCCTTTGGCATTGAGCTTAGATCTATCTATTTATACATTTATTTCATTTGCTCAACAACACAGAAAGAAACACTTTCAGATAATATGTTTCCTTCAGGCACAATTCTTTCTCAGAAATAATCAAAACAAGCGATTAAAAGTGCTCGAAAATAGCTCAATCAAATTCAAGACCCAGACGTTAAGACGGGTGCGATTGTGCAACGAAGCAGATATATCGACCAGATCCATACCACACGATATAACCCTGCAGCTCTACGTTTCAGTACTCAGTTCTACAGAGCTGATTCAGTCCTGAGCATTTGAAATAACTACACTGGTCGGCATATATATTTTGTCATGGCGATGCCTCAGTTTCTTTTTACATTTTTATTTATTTTAAATATAAAAATACTTATGGATTGTACATAATTCATTTAGTTACATTGTATTAAATTATAAATTTAACAAATTTTAATTTTTAACATTCATTTAGATTTTTAATTGAATTATAAC
>JAWNNO010005082.1:0-44671 GCA_035044985.1 Lordiphosa fenestrarum | reverse complement strand
ACTTGCATTTTGCGTGATAAATAAAATGTTTAAGCACACATTTTCAAAGCCATTGTGTAGATTTGACTTTGAACGGCATTTTTCGCTCGTTTTACGTGATGCAGACGTAGCAGTTGTTGCCGTTGCACGGTGGTGAGTGCCACAACAATAACAAATAGTCAAAGTTGAAATTACAAATCAAAATTTTGCCATTTTGCCAGCCAAATTGGAATCACTTACTAAGCCTAGACAAGTCAGAGCTTGTTTTTTTAAGACTTTATGAGTGCGCCTTGCCTCACTGTGCCACTGCAATCGCTCTTATCAAAAGTTTTTCCTACTACATGGGTAAGTAAGTATGCATTCTGTGTGCCATTTTCATTCCAATCTTGTGCAATTTTGCCGCATTTGCTGCTTTTGACATGCATTGCTGAGTGAAGCAACAACAAAAAAAGGGGGAAAAAAACGTAAAGAAAACAAAATGAAAGTAGCAAATTCCAAACGATTTTCATGGTGGCATATTTTTTGTCTCATCCCATCTCAACGCATCTCGCACTCGCACTCGCACACACGCTAATGAGCAAAATAATTAATGATGCTCTGTCGTTTTGCTCGAGAACGCACGCGCTTTTCCATGCCATTTGACGAAACTCGGTTCACTCGAACGACTTGAAGCAGTACTTCCAGAATCCATCACAGTTGCCCTAATAAGCAGCAGTTAATTTCATAGTTTTCCTTGCAGTTCTCCGCTGCTTTCCGCTGAATCCGCATAAAAGTTGAAAACAACATGGCAAACATGTTGGAGGATGTGAGTGGGGATGGTTGCCGGGGTAAAACTTGTTCACTGCACATGGGAATTTTTCCCATTTTCATTTCATTATGCGCGCGTTTTGTATTTACAAGCTCGCTTGTTGCCTGCCTCTGCCTCTGACTCTGGTCGGTAACTCTTCATTCGTTCAACTTAATTTACGTTTTATAACTTTTGCAATCATTACATGTTACATTTATTTTTCTGCTCTACCGTGGGTTCTCTTTATTTAGCCGCCCTCTTCCCCCGCAGCCCTCCTTAGCCTTGTTGTGCATAAACCATTTAGTAACATTTTTGCTTTGGCAAAGTTGCGATTTTTTTGTTTGTTTTTTTTTCTTTTCCCCCTCAGAAAGTACATAAACATTAGAGCTGCATTTGAAGCAAATGCTGGCAAGTGATGGACTAGTTGAATACTGAATATTTGGGAAACAATTACAGACTTTCGAGGTTCGAGGTGAATGTTAGTTTTAGGAGGTTTTCTGTTTGACTATTTTAAGAGTCGGAAGCACTTTACTTCTTCTACTTTGAAAGCTTTTGACGTAGGTTTTTCACCTAAAGAAACATTCTTATGAATCGTCTAAGACTAATCTTTGATCTTTTCAAACCTTTAGAATGAACAGAGTCCGGGTTCCTTGTATTCTAACAAAGATTCCCACTTATTTCCGGGTCTTATAAGCAAATCCAATAAAATTGATACAGGAAGAGGTTGTCTTACCACTCTGATTGTCTAGCAACTGTTCCGGCTGGTAACTATCTACATAAAAAACTCAAACGACAAGGCCACAAACAAATCCTTTCTATAAAAAAACGATTCCCCCCTTGATTAGTGATTTGTTTTGTAACCAAATAAGACGCATTCAATACATTGAAAGATTGTTTTCGATTCTAGACGATTTACGTGTGCCGAATCCAAAACTGTTTTTGAAAATGGTTCAGCAATTCTGAAGCTTTATGTTGCTTTAAATGCACTTTTCTTAAATGCAACTTTTCATTGATTCCCTTTGATGTTAACGTAAATTAGTACTTCTTAGCTTTAAAATGAGCTATTCCAAACAATTGTGCGATTTTTTTAAGCATAGATATGCCACTTTGAAAACAAGTGTTTAAAATTATTGAATTTTCTACCGCCCAAAAGTATGCTATGCCAATTTACTCTAGTAGTCGATAAGTCATTTGCAACGGAATAAGAATGTTTACTAACATTTTGTTATTTTTTGCTTCCAATCGCCATCTATACTGCTACAGAACACTTGACTTGAACCACATCTAAATTCTTAATCTAGATTCTTAATCTAGCGCAACCACAATTCAGTCCTAGGCAATACAAATATGGATGTAAAGTTGGATCCCCAGCACAAAAATTGTCATCAGATTTACCTCCAACAAACGTCGACATGCTAGCCTTGATGCTCGGAATGCGATTGAGTAAGATTTGTCTCTCCCACAACCAGCATCTAACAGTCCATTCACAAAACTACTTGATCACATGCTCCTTGTATATGAAAGAGTTTAAAGTGTGCTGTCTCGAGAGAGCGGAGGCTTACGAGCCGAGATCCAGTTGAAGGCTCACAGCTCCCGAGCTGTGGCCCTCAGCTCAAAGCCTATAGCAGTGACTCACGAGCCGAGAGCAGGTTGATTGCTCACGGCTCTTGATCCAGGGCTCTCAGCTCTGAGCCAGAAACTGTAGCTCACGAGCTCTAAGGCGTTCAGAGCTATCGGTTCTTGATGAGCGGCTCTCAGCTCTGAGTGAGAACCGAAAAGAGGCAGAGAGTGCGGCTGGCTCGTGAGCAATTCCGAACTCTGTTTATATTATAAGGGCCGATATCTCATAATCTACATAGAGCTATCTGTCAGATTAACTTACAAATAACAGTGTAAAATTTAAGTTTAATGTGAATGTGATACTTGTATGATTGTCAATCAATAAAGCAGAAATAACAACTGAATTGGATGAAATTTTGCACACAAATAGTTGATATCCTTTTCAAGGAAAGTCTAATTTATAGCGTGTCTCTAAATAAGCAAGAGGGATTAGTGTCAAGAGTAGGCAAGCAACTTCTTTGCCAGTGGAGCTCAGGAAAATGTAACAGGTATTTCGACTCGCGTTTGAGGGAGCTGACGAAAAGTCAGAGAGCTGAATCGCAGCGCGATACAGAAGAGGAGAGGCAGGCCAGGTTAAGATCTGAAGAAATGCAGAAGCAGGCGAGCAGTCGACACCACACAGAAAAAAATGATCCAAAAAAGATCCATTTGAAAAGGATATGTCTTAAGTATCCTTTTAATCATCCAGCAGAGCTGCAAAATCATCCAATTGATGATCACTTTATATATCCATTGTATAATTCTTAGCTCCGTTGGATGATTAATAGGATATTTAAGACATATCTTTACCAAATGGATACCGGAAATCATCCAATGGATATCTTTTAATATCCTTATTTTTCTCTGTGCAGTAATTTGATATACACATTGAGTCCCAGAGAGCTGCTAAGACTGCGCTACAATTTCATTTGCAATTTCATCTGCAGCAACGCACGAGCAGGCGAACAATCGACACCAGAAGTTTTGCTTTACAAATCGCATACCAGGAAGCTGCTAAGACTGCGCAACAATCTCAGCTGCGGCGCGATGAATAAGTGAAAGGGCAGGCCAGTTTAAGATCTAAGGAAACTTAGGAGCAGGCGAGCAATCGACACCAGCAATTTGCTTTACAAATTGTATCCCAGGGTGCTGCTGAGACTGCGCAACAAACTCAATTGCAGCGCGATGAATAAGTGGAAAGGCAGGCCAGTTTAAGATGCCAGGCGAACAATCGACACCAGAAATTTGCTATGCATTAAGCATTCAAGAGAGCTGCTGAGACTGCGCAACATTTTCAACTGCGGCTCATGGAACAAGCAAAGGCGGGTCAGATTAAGATTTGAAAAAACGCAGCCGCAGGCGAGCAATCGATGCCAGCAATTTGCTTTAAGAATCCAAATCTTTTACTAGGAAGCTGCTGAGACTGCGCAACAATGAACAATGAACTAGTAAAACGGCAGGGCAGGTTAAGAAACGCCAAAGCAGGCGAGCAATCGACTTTAGCCATGAAAGCAGAAGCTGACAAAACAAAAACCGAGAAATCGGACAATTGACTGTCCTTATTTCGGGATCTTGATGTAGACATAGATGTACAATGCGTCGAAGTGTGGGAAATATGTCATCAAATACTTTAGAAGAAAGTTATAAGCATAGAAATTTACTCATTTCTAGAAAAATAATGATCTGATCTGGGCTCTAAATATTATCTTTTCTTATATCAATAAGAAGCCCGTAATATACAATTGAAAAAACAATATCTTAAGATCAAATTGATATTTTATAATGTCATTTTGTCACATAAAATTTAAAAAAAGTATGGGAAATGGCAGGTTAATCATCCTTTACAAGTTATGCTCAACTCACTCAACTATTTTGGCAAAGTACTGTGATAAGTTTTAGACAATCATTAAGGATACGAAATGAAACTCCATTTGTCTCTTTACATCCCTCTCTCTTGTCATAGTTTCGAAATGATATGAAAATGAACCAAACTTAAATGTCACTTCAAATTGGCCACCACTTGCCAGGGTATTTGTATAACAACTTTCCAAATCCCCCCGCCCGCCAAATGAAGTCAATTTGTGGCATAATTATTCCAATTTGCCGACAATTGGCAAGTAGCAGAATCCCAATCGAAAATTCGCTCATCTGTTGCATCAGTATTGACTTAGAACTAGAGAAATGTTCGCTTGCATAGCAATTGCTGTACAAAGTACTGAAAATACTTACGTATGTATGAATGTGAATGTGTGATTGTGTGTGCTTACCTGAGAGCACAAGCTTGTTAAGCAGCAACATTAGCGGCAGCTTGTCGACTATATTAAGGAGGAACTGGCTGCGTCAACCTGCAGCAGCAGCAGCGGTGGCGACAAATCTCTAACCAAGCAGTTAGTTAGCTCAAGCTTATCGCACACACACCCACACACACACGCACACAATCGCAGATGTGCAAAATGACAGTCATACATCACCTGGTGCTAGTCAGAGATTTCATGCAGGACACGCTTAAAGACAGCCAACAGACGACACTTCATAATGACACTCCCAACTCCAGCGCTCACATGGCTATGGATTACATTTACGTAAGAAGGTAAACTCGCTACGTAATCGCAACATGACAACAAGTAATGAGCTTTGCCACGCCCTCCAACTACATGCCTTATCCGGGTGATCCGCCTTAGCGACTGAATACTTAGCATTTCATTTGCACAAGGAGATGCAGCTGAAAGGCTGGCACTGAGAGAATGAAATCGATTTAAATTTGAGTGGGAAAATCATATCAAATTGGTTTAACTTTCTGTCTGTTTTATGCGAGCGCTTATTGAGCTTAGCTAGATCAGTCTGTGGCTATTCGTTGCTTATATATATCATTTGGAAAAAGTTTAAAACCGATCCGACCGCGTCTACCTCACTCCCCATATGATCCCACGTGGCGTATGCGTAATTCAATTTTATTATACCCTTGTCCAGATGTTTGTAACGCATAGAAGGAAGCATTTCCGACCACATCAAGTATATATATTCTTGATCAGCATGACGAGCTGAGTCGATATAGCCATATCCGTCAGTTTCTATGCTATCTCCTCCCTCAGTCTCAAAGCTATCGCCACCAAACTTTGCACGAAGTCTTCTGGTACAAATACGCTGCACATTTGTCGGAACCGGCCGGATCGGTTGACCATAACATATAGCTACCATCGGGACGATTGGTCGAAAAACTAGTTCTAGTGAGAAAAACTTTTTTGTTTTTCATGCAAACGTCTCCAAACTCCGTATTTACTAGTTTACAAGGCTTCTTCACAATTCTGCCAAATTTGGTCGAAATCGGACATCTATATAGTATAGCTGTCATACAAAAGTAAGGTTAGAAAACAAGTCTTAGTAAGAAAAACTTTTTTTGTTTTCAATGTAAACCTCTTTTAAATTGGTCTGTGTTTATTTTATAAGCTTTCACACAATTCTTTAAAGTTTTGTCAAAATCGGTTGACTATAGGTTATAGCCCATATGGCGGATGCGTAATATAAATTTTACTTTTTTTGTTTGGAACTCGTTTTGTTTGTTTCGGAGCTTACGTTTAGCATGTTAATTTTTCAAAAATCCTTTTAAAAGTATCGTTTTTCTCCATTATTGATCAGCCACACATCGAATATACGTCCCAGGCTGAGCCTAAGCTTTCCCAAAAGTCAGAGAACGACCAAAATCGGGCGAAACCAACTGTAAGTGATTCATTCTAGAGTTGTAGTCGTCTTAAAGGACAGCAATCTGTCAGCTGACAGAAATCTCTAAAGATTTTCGTATAATCGAGCTTAAATGCTTGCACCGAAATGCAAAATGTCGTCAAAATGGTAGGCTACTAGATTAGATAAACAAAGGTGGAGAGATTTGCAACCGACTAGTCAATGCCAAGTAGATTTGGTGCGTACGGTTTTCCTTCTCTATAAGCCAGTAGCCTGCAACGTTTTGGTCACTTTACATCTAAAGTTCTCCTAGTTTAGTTCAAAATTCAATCGTTCATACGAAAATCTCTAGAGATTTCTGTGTCACCTCCTATAGAGTCAAACATTTCTAGTTGGTGAACCAATAAACCGAACCGAAACCGCGGTTTGGCTTCATTCAAAAAGCATTTTATAACCCGAAGCGGTGGCTTAAAAGCTGCATAAACCACTGAGCCGAACCAGTCACAATTCCCGATCGGTTTGCAACCCTGGAATAAGCTTCACCATATTCAATATTGTCTACTTCTGTTTGTCTGCTTTAGCCTCACATCAAGCAAAATGGCAGGTTTGGGGTTAGCGTTTGCACTTTTCAGCCTTGAAACCTTTAACAGCAAGTAAGAAACTCCTTTGTCAGCTGTGTTTTGGATCACATCTGAATTTGGCAAAAAGTGACTTTAAAATAAGTGTGGAATATAGTTAGATGTTTTAGTTTTAGTTTTACAGTCAAAGTTTAGTAATTACTTTACTACTTACATGTAAGTGGCGATTCATAACCTTCTAGGCCATGCCCAGCTAAAAGTAAGCACTGAAATGCATTGCTGGTGCTGGGTTTCTTCCGCAAGTTGGTTTGAAATTGCTTTGCTAAGGATTAGGAAATGGAATCCTAGGAAAATTCACAACAAGTGGCGCTGTAGCAGCACATTTCCATTTTTACCGCAATTTTATTACAGTTTAACAAGTGGCGCAGTAGGTGGTGGACGCATATTTCGTTTTGCACCGCAATTTTATTACAGTTTAACAAGTGGCGCAGTAGGTGGTATACTCACATTTCCATTTTTACCGCAATTTTATTACAGTTTAACCAGTGGCGCAGTAGGTGGTGGACGCATATTTCGATTTGCACCGCAATTTTATTACAGTTTAACATGTGGCGCAGTAGGTGGTATACCCACATTTCTATTTTTACCGCAATTTTATTACAGTTTAACAAGTGGCGCAGTAGGCGGTCAATCATTTTGACAGTTCACCACATGATCTTCTGTTTGGTTTTGTTTTTCCACTTATTTTCCAAATTTTTAGTTCCTCTTTTGTTATTCATTATCTTCATTCATTAGTGAAAGCTTTAAGTGGGTTTATACAAGAGGATGATCCCTTACAGTATGATATTTTTATACTCTGTACCGTAGGTACATAGAGTATTATAAGTTTGTGCAAAAGTATGTAACATCCAGAAGGAAGCATCTCCGACCCCATAAAGTATATATATTCTTGATCAGCATCAACAGCCGAGTCGATATAGCCATGTCCGTCTGTCCGTCTGTCCGTCTGTCTGTCCGTATGAACACACAGATCTCAGAGATGGTAAGAGATAGAGGTTTGACATGTATGGGACATATGCTTCTTATGTCTGCAGGCAGATCAAGTTTATTTTCAATTTTTGCCACGCCCCCTCCCGCCCCCGCAATTTAGAAAAAACGTCATATCTCCCACAGTTTTGAAGATAGATGGCTTGTTCCTTCTGGACATATTTAGTTATTAGAATAACTTATCGATCCGCCAAAGAAATGAAGAAGATCGGATGAACGGTTTTCGAGTTATGATCAAAAGACAAAATTTCTTGGTACAGAGTATGTTATAGTCGGGCTTGACCGACTTTCTTTCTTGTTTTAATAATGCCAAGAAGAGTTTATCATAATATTGGTCGACCTTCTCAGAATGCTAAGCGACACTGAAATGTCAAAGAAAGTCGAAAACGAAAGGGGAACAAGCCATCAAAATGATTGAAAACTGTACTGGAAATTAAGTAAATAGAAGGTCTAAAAGGGGCGTAATATAACTTAACATTGGATTTACTTTTGGGGTATTCTTATGAATTGCGGCAGTAACCCTTAAAAGAGTCTAAAACGCAGAAGATGCATTTGTATATTCTGTGAACGAAATTACAACGTTCCCTCTAGCTTAGATTAGGATTGATATCAGAAAACTTTTGTTTGAAACTGATACTTTTTCAGTTGTTTTGTGCTCTGTTAAGGATTCCCTAAAGAAATAGTGACTATTAGTAGAGTTCAGACCCTATTTTATGCATGTTATAGTATTCAGTTTAGTGTGTTGAAAAGAAAGGAGATTTTTTAGTCCTCAAATTTTGCTATAACTAGAACATATTTTGTTAATTTGTGGAATCGCGAAATAAAGCAGTCTCTTGATTAGGATTATACAAATGTTTACGAACCAAAACTCTATTCCATCCCTCAGACTATACTGTCTCCGGAATATGGTCCTTCGATCATTTCTTGTAATAAGAGATAAAATTTGTATAAATTTCAAAGTAAAGCCTCTAGCTTTAGCTCTAGTTTTCTCTCAGTGCCCTTGATGCCTTGGACCATAGCTATTTCTCTTCTTTTCGTTTTTTTTTTTGACACACTCTTGTGGAGGCGCTGGTTAAATCATAGCAAAAGTATCTTCCGCTTGAGAAGGAAGGTGGTAAGCTGAGGCCGAGGTAAGGTGAGGCGAGAGGAAGCAGTCAGAGTTGATAAGCATCTGTGCACTTCATTTTTGCACTTTCTCAAGTCCTTGCAGCAATTTTATTACAAGCAACTTAAAACTCCTACTACAGCGACTACTACCGCTGCTGGGCAACTTTGTCCTCGTCCTCGTCGTCGTCGTCCTGCGAGTCCGGGCGCAGCGCTTTCTTATTTATTTGCAATTGCAATGACGACGTTGGCAGCGTCATCCGGGTTCGTCCTGGTATTTATTCAACTGTGAGCATCAGCAGCCTGTGAATGCGATTTAAACTTCTTACACACACACTTTCAATGGGCAAGTTGCAAAGTGCCAAGTCCATTACGAGACGACTGCTGTCCTGACACCGACACTCCCTCGTCTCCGCCCGGCCCCCGTCACCCGCCCCGTCCTCTGTCAATCGGCATTAAAATCACAAAACACCCGTGTGCCAGGACCACCTGCTGTCTTCTGCTGCAATCCTTTCGCCAAAACCAAAGTTGATATAAAAGTTAAGCTCAAGTGGCCAGCGGCATTCAAAAGAAAAATTGTAGCAAAATTGCAATAACTCACACAACGGGTAGAAAAAAAACACTGATGGGATGACTGAATGACTGCGAAGAGAGACCTAAATGATAAATAGCTGGCACTGATATGCTCACAACCACCCCCACCCCCACCCCCACCCCCGCAGGTTGACTTTGACTTGCAGGCCCTTCACATGCTTCAAGATTTATGTTGCGCATCAATTGCTTTGAGTTGCCGGGTAGCAAAAAGGACGCAGGACGACGCAGAAATGAATCTATCTGCGCTTTTAATGCCTGCGCAATTTATGAAATGAAGTATGCACAAGTCGCGGGCATAATTTGAGTGACTTTCAGTTGAAGTGAGAACGGGAGCAGGTCCTGGCGTCTGCCAAACCCAGCCAACTGTCTAAAAAGTTGTCAAGTTTGTTTGCTGCTGCTGCACGAAGACGACTGACTGTCTGCTGCCGTCTGACTCATAAGTGAGTACTTGCACTTGAGATTTTTGATTCACCACGTCAACAGAGAGCAGGAGGAAGAGAGGGCGAAAGCTTTAATTGAAGAAGTTTTCCAGAGAAATGAGCAACTTGATTTAATTATGGCACTTTAAGGTAATCAAGTGGAATCTTTAAGACAATTTTACTTTAAAAAAATGAAAACTTTGTCAAGCTGTTGGGACAAGCTTAGCAACTTGGGGACAGGATTTCAGTAAGACTTTAACAAAGTTCCCATTAAATTATACATTTCAAAGCATAGGTTTTAAGAGGCAGATTGCACTAAAACAACATTTTTAAGTATTAAGTATGCTTTAGCCTCACAACTTCCATGGTCGCTCACTCAAACCAGTTTCCTGCCTTTGAAGAACTAGGATTAGTTCTATAAAAACACAGCAAACTGATGTTAGTTACACAATTGTTGATCACACAGCTGATCTTAGTTCCACACAGAGAGCAAAAGAGAGGAGCTTCCAATTTTATCAACCGGCTCGAAGGACCATTTAAAGATAAAGCCTTAGCGTTTGCTATTGGCCTTTAAGAAAGAAGTACTGTTGTAAGTATCAAAAACTAGAGGAAAGTTAAATTTTGTATACCCTTGCAGCACGTTTTCTAACTAATTTGAAGGACATATCCACAGAAAACAAACAAGTTTTTCCCAATAAGACTGCTTTTTATACTCTGTACCGTAGGTACATAGAGTATTATAAGTTTGTGCAAAAGTATGTAACATCCAGAAGGAAGCATCTCCGACCCCATAAAGTATATATATTCTTGATCAGCATCAACAGCCGAGTCGATATAGCCATGTCCGTCTGTCCGTCTGTCCGTATGAACGCACAGATCTCAGAGATGGTAAGACATAGAGGTTTGACGTGTATGGGACATATGCTTCTTATGTCTGCAGGCAGATCAAGTTTATTTTCAATTTTGGCCACGCCCCCTCCCGCCCCCGCAATTTAGAAAAAACGTCATATCTCCCACAGTTTTGAAGATAGATGGCTTGTTCCTTCTGGACATATTTAGTTATTAGAATAACTTATCGATCCGCCAAAGGAATGAAGAAGATCGGATGAACGGATTTCGAGTTATGATCAAAAGACAAAATTTCTTGGTACAGAGTATGTTATAGTCGGGCTTGACCGACTTTCTTTCTTGTCTGACTCTACTTTTGTATGACAGCTATACTATATAGATGTCCGATCTCAACCAAATTTGCCAGAATTGTGGAGAAGCATTAGAAACTAGTAAGTACGGAGTTTGCATGAAAAGCAAAAAAGTTTTTCTCACTAGAACTAGTTTTTCAACCGATCGTTCGATATGTTATAGTCATCCGATCCGGCCAGTTCCAACAAATGTGCAGCGTATTTGGACTAGAAGACTTCGTGCAAAGTTTGGTAGCGATAGCTTTAAAACTGAGGGAGGAGATAGAAACAGACGGACATGGCTATATCGACTCAGCTCGTCATGCTGATCAAGAATATATATACTTTATTCAATTTCAATATACCCTCTGCAAGGATATAAAAAGGCTTATGTCTCCGCTAAAGCCTCAAGCTTGAGATTATTGTTCACCTACAAATGGTCCTTCGAGTCGGATAGTCTGATTGCTAGCTCTGTCTCTGTTGTAACCAGTTTAAGCTTGGGCACTACTTTGGTAACTACTACAGGAAACTGATCTTAGTTCCAATCAAAATGAATCTATGTCATCCGGCTCGAAGGACCATGTAAAGATGAAGTTGTACCCATAAGCTACCTTCAAAAACAAGAACTTTTTGAAGTATCTAAAAAGTCTCATGTCTTGGCTGTAGCCTTTAACCTTATATGTTTGGTCCTTCGAGCCGTATCATTAAATTTTTAGCTCTCCCTTTGATGTGAAACTACTTTTAGTCAGTGCGAACTTGGGTTTTACTGTTCCAGCAAACTTTGAATGTGAACTTAGTACCATAAAGCTGAACTGTTGGCAGTATCCCAAAAAGCGCTCAAGCAAGTCTTGGCTAAAGCCTCATATCCATATTGCTTAAGAATAACCTATACTTGGTTCTTTGAGTCAGATATTTTAATCGGGAAAACTGTTCTTACTTCCACAAAGACAAGAAACTGATCAAAGTTTCATAAGGCCAGGAAACTGATCATACAAAAAAAAACATCGCTAGAAGAAACTCGAACAAATTGATTATATCTCGACCTTTGGATTGAAATTTCAAGCAAGTCTCGTACTAGATCTGAGATTAAGTCAATCTTGTTAGAACTTGGAGTGAGTATCCGGTATTGACAGACTTCTGACAAAGTTTGGGATAGATTTAATCCTGGATATCTTGAGTTTTTATACTCTGTACCTTAGGTGCAAAGGTATGTAACAGCCAGAAGGTAGCATCTCCTGCCCTATAATGTATTCTATATATATATCCTATATATATTCTTGATCAGCATCAACAGCCAAGTCATGCACAGATTTTTGAGATGGTAAGAGATAGAGGGATGTATGGGACAAATGCTTCTTATGTCTGCAGGCAGATCAAGTTTCTTTTCAATTTTGGCCACGCCCCCTCTTGCCTCCGCAACTTAGAAAAAACGTTATATCTCCCACAGTTTTAAAGATAGATGGTTCATTCCTTCTAGACATATTTAGTTATCAGGATAACTTATCGATCCGCCAAAGGAATGACGAAGAACGGATAAACGGTTGTCGAGTTATAATCAAAAGAATGTTCGCTGCTGCAGCGCAATAGCAGTGCTGCTTTCAGCTGCTACTGCAGCATCAAAATTTATGCTGAATATATAATTTCGTTGGTACAGAGTATAACATAAGTCGGGCTTGACCGACTTTCTTTCTTGTTTAAGGCGAATTTCTTTGTTTTTGGGCGATTTCGTATATTTTTGTTTACCAGAATAGTTTGCTTATCAGCTATGCCTTTGATGGGAAACTGCTCTCAGCCAGTATAAAATTGTTCATAAACTTAGTATCAGAAAGCTAGAAGCTTCCATCATATCATCAACTCTACTTGGTCCTTCGAGCCGGATGATATAATTGGAAGCTATTTGGGGAACAGATCTTGGTCAGTACAACCCAGGACATTCTTGTTACTTGCTGTATACCCATAGCTCAGCAAATGTTTCCAAGTTTTAGCAGATACTTTGTAAACATTCCTTAAACTTAACCAAGGAACTAAGCTGACAACCCACAACGTTTCTAAAAATAATTTTAAACAAATTAAAACAAACTTCCGGCCAATTGATTTGGGATTTTCAAAACGAAAACACAACATTTGCAGCATTTGTTCTGTGTGCGTGCCTTTTTAATTAACATAAAAATCTAATTTGCTGCTGAGAGAGGGAGTGTGCGGGTGTGCGGGTGTGTGTTTTGATATTATGAAAACAGCTTAACCTTATGGCCAACGATGTGTGCCATAATGCGTCTGTATGTTGTTATGAGCCGGCAGCGCTTTTGGCATTGGCTTAGACAAGGCCAACACCTGAAACATGGCTATGATGGCTGGCATCCACATAATCATCAACGTCCTCATCGTCCTCGGCACATTAGCGACATTTACACGTCGCAGCAATTTCAAACAGCAGCCAACATCAAGTCCTGCCCCCACCCCTCCCCACAGCAGCAAGCAGCAGGCAGCAGTCAGTCATAATCATTTTCATTGTCAACATTTTGCCGACACATGACAAACAGAAAAGAAAGGGAAACAAACGAAAAAAAAATAACACCAGAGAAATACTCCATTTCCATTCTGTGTGTCATTCTTGTTGGATTGCTCATTAGAGGCAATTAGCTGGGGCAAAACAAAAAAATTAGCGCCCACTTTGCGGCGCGCCCCCATTTAAATGGCGCCATATTTACATCAATGCAAATTTGATGGCCCCTTTAACAATTTTGCAACAAAACAGGCAGCAGGCAAACAATAGCAGCAGCAAGTGGTCAACTTTGCCAAAACGTTTGAGTTGTTCCGTGTTGTGTCCGTTTGCTCTTCACATTGCATGTAAATTTAGTCATTTGCCACAAAACTCACACACTTGGGGGGGCACTATGGGTAAGACTACCGTTCTATGCCTTGAACTGAGGCTGTTTTGAAGTTGAAGTTCATCGCTGGCAGCAACTTGAACGTAAACTGCAAGTAACTTAAATTACATTTGAAATCAGGGCTGTAAGGTTTAACCCTTTTATTTTTTATCCAGCCTTTATAACAGAAGTTAGCTAACAGAAATCTGACCTGCTGTTTACCTACTCCATCTACTTCTCGAACTCGCCAGGCAAATATAATTCCGATTTATATCATATCAAAGATTTCTTATCCTTGATCGTTAATTGTTTTTTTGTATCGTAATTTGAAGGTGCTTTAAATGAGTATTTCGAACCTTCCTAGACATGTTTTATGGGCAACCTGTACCAATATTTCAATCGAAAAGTGTTATTTATTAGCTTTAAAATTAGCTATCCCAAATATTTCTGCGATTTTTTTAAAGCGAAGATTTATCTACCATTTTGAATACTTGTGCCAAAATTGGTAAATCTTCACTTAGAACCAAGCTCCAAGCTGCTGCTGCCAAAGTTTATATATATTACACAAAGTGTTAATATGTGTAAAGTGCTGCCCATAGCTGTTTCAACCGATGCTGCCCAGCATATATGTTTGCTTTTCCTAGAACTCTACTTTCGTTCATCCGATCTAGACCATTCTTTCGACGCAACGATAAGTAAAATCGATAGCAAAAGAAACGAACCGTCCATCTATCACATATTGGGAGACATGCAGTTTTTTCAATTTGGAATATTAATTAATATAGAACAGATATTGGGTATATCCTCAAGCTGTTCTTAATATCCTACAACAGCAAGGACCGATCTGTGCAAAAGAAACAAATTGAAGTGATGGGAAAGGTGTTCATGTTTCTTATCTAAAAAATGTCAAAAATTATACCTAGGTAAGCTAATACATATTCAAAATACATATCTAGTACCTAATTAAAGGTACAAAAAACATCCTTTTTAACAGGAGTTTTAGAGCATGGTTTAAGCGCAATCACGTTTCTGAAAATGTTCAGGACTTGATCTATGTAATTGATACATAATGTCTTAAATTAAAACTTTCAGAATCAGTACAGTCTTTTTGATATCAAATTAATCCTGTAGAGTATCAAATTGATCTTTTGTTTATCAATTTGATCCTTGGAGTATTTTTTTGATACGCAAAGGTATTCACTTAAGACGCTTGAAGAATGATATTTGTTGTTGTAAATGAAAAACTATGAAAGACACTAACCTAGACGAGAATTTAAAGACTAATCAAATGTGTTTCTATATGCAGAACCAACTGTTCTTTTACAAGGTGACAAATATTACTGTTAAGAATAATATTTTTCCAATATTATTGGAAAACTTACATTGATTTGCATGTTTCCAATAGCAATTCAAATTGATGCCAAAATTGTGGCTGTTAAAATATCAAAATGATACTAAAAATCAGCCTGATACAAGTTTTTTTCAATATCAACTTAATACTTTTCAAATTATCAACTTTACTGAGTTAAGGTAAGTCTAAACGAAACGTAGTTCGCCCTTTTAAATTTTACACTAAAAATATATAAAAAAGAAAGCTAAACGTGGCATGTAGAAAGACTAACTACATTCTACATGTAGAAATAAAAAATTAATCTATGACAAAGGCAAAGAATACACGATCTGAGAAAATTAGCGTACTTCCAAATAACTTTTACATTTTTTATACAGCTATCTGAATACTACAACAGCTTACGATTTCTATATTAATATTGAAAACCTTCATTGTTTGTAGCTCAAAATCAGTGCAAAAAAGGTACGATTTTCATTTATATAGTTGTTCTCTACATGCATTATGTAGGTTTTCTAAATAAAAGCTTAGGATTTCAGCATTTGAAATCTACACGAAACGTGTTGTTGATCCAGTAAGCTCATCGTGGCTTGTCGCTTCACTTTACCAATGTGATTTGCGGCAATGCCGCGCGAGTAGTTGATAGTCGTATGCACTGAGATGCCAGCACTTGTGTTATACTTACAGAGACAAGGTTGGGGAGTTGTGAGTTCGTGAAAAGCATGTAGAAATTAGAAAAGTAAGCGCGGCGTGTATAAAAGCTACATAAGGCTGCCTTTACACTGTTCGACATATGAGACATGATAGTCTAGTAGGCTTACATGTTAGTTGTTTTATGTGAAATGTGAAAATCTCAGATTATCTAGAAATCTAGATTATTCTGGTAATGGTTGCAAAATCTCTGTCAAATGTATAAAAATTCTAAATTTTCATGTAGTTTTTATATATTTAGATTTCTGTGCGTTGATATTAGGAGTATGAAAGAGAATTTGATGCTCAATAGTTTCAATGACTGGGTGTAGATATACAAAAAATAGATTAAAAGATACTTCCGACCTTTGCCTCGTCTTTGATATTTAAGTCTCTAGCAATGACTACCGCTAATAGAGTCCTAGAATGAATTAGTTTGCTGTGTGGAATACATAATGCTGTCATTTATAATCCACTCTGAATAGCAAACGCATTTTAAAACCATTAAAAAGACAACTTATGTACCTTAATTCAAAGGTGGTTTCGCCAATAGTTTATCGTACTTCCTAGGCTTATTAAGTCGTAAGGATCAACACAACGGATAAACTCAAAGTGCAATGTTTCCAAGTTGGAAGTATGATTAAACAAGAGCAACTGCTCTCGCAGGCCATCATTTGAAATAGAATTCTCATTAAATACCAATTTTTATCCTTAAATCTTCTCAAATTAAGGCAAAGGCAATTCTTCTTAGTAAGTTAATTTACTTAAATACAACTAAAGTCTATTCCATTAATAGCTGCACACTTTTCCTCCCTGGAAAAAGCGGAAAACTCACCCATAGTGTTGTGTCAGTGCATGCCTTTTTCGCCCAATTTAACCTGCATTTGCATTTAAATCTCATTAGTTTTTAATGGTTTTAGGTAACTGTTTTGTGTTTGTTGTTGCTGGATTTTTTTTTCTTTTATTGTTTGTTTTGTGTTTCCTCTTTGTTTTTCCGGCTGAAACTGACAACTTCGCGCGCTTTCGACTCTTAACTAAGCGTGTGGGTGTGTGTGTGTGTGTGCGCGATATCCGGCGGAAACAAAATGGCGGCAGTTCCTCTTTCGCGCTACCACAAAACGCGTTTTTAATGTGTACTCCACGCCCCCCACAATTTTGGTAAATTTGTTGTGTTTATTTAATGTAATGCATATTAAACATATGTGTGTGTCGGTGAGGTTGCATGCCATTTGAGGGGTGCTTGCACTTGACTTCTAATGACTTCATTGTGCAATTTGTTACACATTTAATTGCTGTTTGCTGCAGTTGACATAACATTTGCAGCAAATGTTTTGTGGGGAAATTAGTCAAATATATTTTGCCTTGTTTTTCCAAATTGCATAAAATTTAGGGGCAAGTTTGATACTTTCGAATTTTAGGAATTTTTCCAGGCACTCAAAAAACTTGTCAAAGAAACCTACAAAATCGAAATAGAACTGTAGGTTTTTGTTGGTAGTCTGGCAACTACAGGTCATTCGTTTGGTCCATCCTAAAACCCACTTTCGTTCTTAATAATTGTAAACTCTTTGCCATGTTCTGCTTTCTACATAATTGTTATGTAAGCGAAATAAAAATGTTTGCAGTTGCGGCTGGTTGCGGCACCATTGTTAGGCCAATTTATTAGCCGCTTTTACATGAATATGCGACATTGTTTATGGCGCTTAATTTGCATTTGTCTGTCTGGTGCACAGCGTTTTTATGCCACGGTCCGAGCATTTGAATCATTCATGTATTATATGTAAAGTGTATGCACGTTTGTTTTGCCCTTAATTATGGGTCTTGCCGCAGATCACGAACTGGCGCCGGCCGGTTTTCAATTTTCAATTCGCATGCAATGACTTAATTGTTCATAATTTTGTTATCAGATTAACACAAATTCCGCTTAACGATAATGACTTCATGCAGTTTATGGGCGGTGCGTGCCAGGCGAGCGGCGACTTATCCATTATCAGTTGCACGTCAGTTTTGCCACCATTGTCCTGCCGGAGAGGAGAGGCCATTGCGTTTTATCACTGGCCAACGTTGATTAAATATCAACGTAATTTATTATTCAAATTAAGTTTATCGGTGTACGAAGGGCAGACAATGCCCCCCCACCGTGTAGGGCGAGGCGGAGATGGATATATTCAATAAATTTTATGTATGCAAGTGTTCCAAATTGACATATCGCTTACATAGACACACAGATATACGCACCTGGGCAAACAAATTAGCTATAGTTGGCCCGTTGACCCCACAAAAACCCCCGTTTTGCCACAAAACTCCCACAGACAGACACAGCTGCATATTAGGACGCGTGCAACATTTGATCAAAAATGCAATTGGCATTATAAATGCAGCGCGACCCACAAGCACTCAACATACTTTCTATACACTCCACTCAAATGGGGTATTTTAGGGTGTTAGTTCTGGTTCGGTTCAACTGTTTACACTTTGATTTAGTTTCGAAACTGAATTCCTAAAATAGAAATATAATTTGTATGGAATTTCTTTAAAGAGCTGTGAAAATGAGTTTAAATTCGTTTGAATGGTAGACCAAAATGTGGTTTTTCGTTCTGGTAAACTGAAAATTTGGATTTTTAATAAATTTCAGACCTTAAAACTAGGTTTTCCAAGATTTAAGAACTAAACTATCGAGCTATCAACCAGGTTAGTGAATCTTACGAGCGAATGGTATGCGTTTATGGTTTAATTTTTTATACAGATATTGGAAAATATTTGAAACCACAGTTTTTTGTGAGTTTTCCACATTTCTTCAGGCAATTTGCCTCAGTTTTAGTAAATCTACTGTGAGAAATTTATAAAAACCTCTACATGCCAGCATTGCCATAACTGCTTGGGAATTTCAAAGCAGCTTAAATGCAAAAACCAACACTAAAAGATAAACCGAAGAGAAATTTTCTTAGGACGCAAAGCGTGTACTCGAGTGAGGGGTAGAGCTGGCAAACTATCGATAAGGGTAAAGGTGCACTCCTCACTTGAGCCATCAAGCCTCGATTTGCGTTAACGCTCGGGGTGTCTTTATCCGGCCATAGCTGTATTTCGGCTAGGGTTATAATATTATTATTAAATCAATATAAATTCCACTACCGAAACCGAATTTCGTGTCGATTAGATACCTTGTTGATATTACCATGCATAGTTTGCCAGGAGTGCACCTTTAGACCACACCTTTGTGGGCTCTACGACAACGAAACCCCTGTATTGATTCATGAACAACCTCTTCACTACCAACTTGTGACTGCTTTGGCCGGAATTTGTTCTTCGCTTTCGAATATGGCTTTGAATTAGGAGGAACCATCAATGGAGAGCGTTATCGTCTTAATAAGTACACTGTACCAAAGTACTCAACATATATTATAATTAGTTTGTGCAAAAGTATGTGAAAGACAGTAGGTTGCATCTCCAACCCTATAAAGAATATATATACATACTTGATCAGCATCAGCAGACGAGTCAATATAGCCATGTCTGACTTTTCTTCTGTCCTTCTGTTCGTTCGTATGAACAAACAGATCTCAGAGATGGTAAGAGACAGAGGAATGACATGCGCTTCTTATACCTGCAGGCAGATCAAGTTAATTTTCATTTTTTGCCACGCCTCCTGCCGCCCCCGTAATTTAGGAAAATCGCCACATCTTCCACAGTTTTAGAGATAGAAGGTTCGTACCTTCTGGTCAGTAAAGGTAATCGTTTCGCCGTAGGAATGGTGAAGATCAAAAGAGCGATAGTCGAATTATAGGTAAATCAAACATTTATAATGGGCAACACTGGCTAGAACAGCGATGGGCAGCACTTAACACAGTTTATGAAAGTGTTGGAGTGTGTCAAGTTCGGGCTTTACTGACTTTCTTACCTTTTTTTGAAATGTTTCTTCATATTTTTGCTAGAAAACATAATTGTTTAGAGTTAGAAACTGTTGAGGCTGTTCCGAACTCAGGATATTGCGAATATCAAAAGGAAGATATAGCAAAACTTTAGCAGTAACATGGCAATACATAAATGTATGCACGAGTTGAGAATGAAAGAATTAAGGACATTTGGAAGGAAACATTTGATTGATGGCATTAATAATTGTGCTCCATTTGACCTATGTAATTAGCTGTTGCTACACAGAAAAAAAAGATCCAAAAAAGATCCATTTGGAATGGATATGTCTTTCATATCCTCCTAATCATCCAGCGGAGCTGCAAAATCATCCAAATGATCATCAGTTTTCATATCCTTCTGATTATTTTTAGCTCCGTTGGATAATTTAAAGGATATTTAAGACATATCCCGTCCAAATGGATACCGGAAATCATCCTTTTTTTTCTCTGTGTAGTGATAGAATATTTAAAGAAGTTTTCAAGGCTTCAAGGGCTGCAGTTGGAGCCTATTTCCTTAATTTTATACACAAATGCATCAGGTTCCAGATGTGATGAACCAAAAACCTCAGGTTTGTCAAGTTCGGAGTTCGGTTCTTCAACCGAACTTTCTATATCTTCAGTACAGTTTCGTTTCTACGGAAAGATTTGTAGATTTGGGGCAGCTACATTAGTTTACTTAATTAAATTGTAAACAAAACACAGCAGACAAGACAATGTGACCGTTTAATAGTGGCTGCAATTTGGTTGAATGGTCACACTGGAACTTAAGCTTGCACCAAAGGCAATATGACGACAAAACCTATATTCAAGTCAACTTTATCTACCTTCTACTGGTTCTATCAAAAGCAAACATAACAATTTTGACCAAGCAAAGCTAAAAGCAGTTGGGAATTACGAGTATCTAAACTTAATTAACTCGCAAATTTGAGTTCAGATTTCACAAAACTAAAACTAAGAGGGCACCGGTTCTTTTTCACATATTTAGGACGGATTTTTTTATCCTATAGATATCAGCTTTGTGTCAGATAAGCTTAGATTTGACGCTGTTATTTGTTAGTTTATGAAGAAGATGTGAAATCGGCCCTTAAGAGTGCTTACTTTAATGAGTTCGCCTCAAACTAACTAGTCTTACCCACCCCTGAAGCAGTTTCTATCATTGAAATGGCTTCAATAGATTCGGACCATCAACATATACACATTTAATTTTAGTATCAAATGATGTTTGAATCGTCTCACAGACTTTTATCTATTTTCTGCACATATTGGGAATCTATTTATAGCTATTTGAAGAGCATTCCATTATCGGACACTAACCTAACGACACACTCAACTTGTTTAATTTTCAATTATAGATTCATATAAATTCAATGCCTGACATCGCACACTCAACGCCCAACGACCACCGACCCACTGTGACCTCTGGCATTCGAGAATAGCCGCCATTTTGTTGCCATAGCGTTGCGTTGCGTTGCGTTGGTAGATTTGTGGCACGGTCAAAACGTGTTCAATAATTTTGTCAATAAAATGTCAGAGTCTAGTTTGAAAAAACAGTTGGTTTTTCCTACTTTTTTTTGTGTGTGGCCTACAAATCGTACTCTCGGTGCGGTTAAAAATTGGCAGGCCATAAGTTTTTGGGGGCCAGGCTGAGGTATTTAGTGGACTTTTTCTGGCTTTGGCCTATGCCTCCACGCACATTAAACTCATTGTGTTTATGGCATAAATTTGCATGTTTTTCACGTAAATTTTTCAATTTGAATGGACGCTGGCATTCGTCGTTCAATGGGGTGGTGGTGGAGATATTTGTTGTATTGTTGGCGGAGTCCATTTAAAAATCAGTGGCAAATACGAGGCATGGTGGCAGGATATTTGTTAGCTGAGAACTTTTGAAGAGCAAATGATTGATATGAATGGGCAAAATGTTGAACTGAAAATGGTGTTCCGCAAACTAAAGTTGTTTTCATTTACAGTTTCTCATCTAATTCTCAAGCCCTAGGTATGAAACTGGCTTTAATTTGAGCCTTAAAAGAACATTTTTCAAAAATTTTCGTTTTTTCAAAATGAATTTGTTATATCATCGTTTGTATCTTTAAGGCAAATCTTAATGCTTAATTCTACGATTTTAGAATAGGAAGATATACCAAGATTAACTTAGAAAATTTTATAGTTGCCCAAAAGTATGCAATATGCTGCAATCGAGTACATCTCAGTCGTAACTTAAACGGAAATAAAAGAAAGTTGCATACTTTTAGTCTCTTTTTGAAATAGCACAAATGTAGTTCAGGAATTCTCAAGGAAGGAAAATCTTCAAAATTTAACTATGATTTGCGCGTAGACAGCTCAACTTCTAATGTTCTTTTGCTTGCCTATCAAAATGTTCGAGGTCTTAATACTTAATACTAATGGCATATCGTTTGATTTTCATGTTCTTGCTTTTACTGAGACGAGGTTAAAACCCGACATTTCTGATTCGTTAGTCTTTCCCACCAACTACTTCACTTATAGATGCGATTCTATCTCTCGTGCTGGCGGTGGGGCTTGGATTGCTGTGGATTCAGGCCTTTAGTCTGAACTAACACATGCTTCAACACCCCATGGCATCGAATTCATAAGTACTTAAAGAACTTTTTCTAACTTTTCCGTTTATATACAGTCTTTTTATCGCCTGATTTTGTGTCAGTTTGAAAGCTATCTTCACGAAACTTTGTACGTAGTCTTTTAGTACAAATACGCTGCACATTTGTCGAAACCGACTGAATCAGATGACTATGGCATATAGCTGTCATAGGATCGATTGGTCGAAAAACTAGTTTTAGTGCGAAAAACTTTTTTGTTTTCAATGGAATCGCCTCCAAACTTAGTATTTCTTAGTTTTTAATGCTTTTTCTTGATTTGATTAAGTTTGGTCGAAATCGGACCTCTATATGGAATAGCTGTCATAGAAAACTAGAGTCCGAAAAGTGGTCTTAGTGAGAAAAACTTTTTTGTTTTCAATGGAAATGTCTTTAAAATTGGCATTTATTTATTTGCTTTACTTTCACACTATTCTACAAAGTTCTGTCAAAATCGGCTGACTATAGCATATAGCTGTCATCGGAACTATCGGTCGAAAAACTAGTTTTAGTGAGAAAAACTTTTTTGTTTTCAATGGAAACGCCTCCGAACTTTGTATTTGTTAGTTTGCTATGGTTTTCCATGGTTCCACCAAGTTTGGTTGAAATCGGAAATCTATATGGTATAGCTGTCATAGAATACTAGAGTCCGAAAAGTAATCTTAGTGAGAAAAACTTTTTTGTTTTCAATGGAAATGTCTTTAAAACTGGTATTTCTTTATTTGATATGCTTTCACACAATTCTATAAAGTTTTGTCAA
Source organism: Lordiphosa fenestrarum (assembly GCA_035044985.1). Classification (NCBI taxonomy): domain Eukaryota; kingdom Metazoa; phylum Arthropoda; class Insecta; order Diptera; family Drosophilidae; genus Lordiphosa; species Lordiphosa fenestrarum. The sequence goes on along the minus strand of JAWNNO010005082.1, from coordinate 21,526 downwards.
AATCGGCTGACTATAGCATATAGCTGCAGTACGAATGATCGGTCGAAAAAAAGGTTTTGTAGAGAAAAACTTTTTTGTTTGAAATGGAATCGACTCTAAAAGTCTTACATGTTCAATTGTTAGGCTTTAGCTTGATTCCTTTAAGTTTGGTCGAAATCCGATATCTATATGGAATAGCTTCCATAGAAATGTAAGCTCCGAAAAGTAGTCTTAGTTAAAAAAACGTGCTGCAAGGGTTTACAAAGGGTTGAAGTGTTGAAGTTCAAGGGTTGAAGTTAACTTTTCTCTATTTTTTTGATTTCTTTTGATTATTTTTTCATTATTTATAATCGCAATTCATTAGTGAGTACTAAACGTAATCGAAATTTAACAGCTTAGCTTTATTTGAAAATGAATTCGTAATATCATCAAGAACTTGTTCTTATCTTAAAAATAAGTGTTTCCGCATAGTTGTACGATTTTTGTATAGAAAGATATCCCAAGTTGAAAGAAGGTCTTTGAATTTAGAAAATATTCTATTAATTTTATTAAAGGTGCCCAAAAGTATGCAATATGCTGCAAACCAATACAACTCACAGTTGACTTAAGCACATATTGAAAAAAAATAGCATACTTTTAGGCATGATATGAAATAAAACCATCAAGACTCTGTTATTCTCAATCCTTAATGCTAAGGAAATTCTTAAAAATATAAATAATATGCAATGCACGTACCTGAAGTCAACTGCACTTCTGCCATATCCTTAAACAAAATCTACTAAATCATCCTCTACCTCTACCTCTCTACCCCAGCTCAGCGCCAAAAAGATTGACTTAATCAAAGAGTCTACAAATTAAGTATTCTGCTGTTTATAGCCAAATCTGCTGAATAAGTGTTTCTTCAGGGAAAATTGATTTAGATTCACCTCCGCCCCCTTCCTTCGAATGGCATTAAAACTTTGTCCTCCATTTATACTAATTCTTTTCCCAACTTCTGTTTATGTCGTCTATTCGTTTTTATTTATATTTATGCTTTGGGTTTGACTGCCCCACATGAATTTGCAGTTATTTTTTTGTGTGTCCACTGGCTGCTAACCTTGTGCTTAAGTTTTATGGCCAACTGAGTGAGTGTGCGAGTGCGAGTGCGAGTGAGTGTGTGTGGGTTAGGCGTTTCTATATAAGTGTCAAAGGCATGTGTTTAGTATGCCTCATTTGAGCGCAAATACACCTGCAGCCATCAATTATGCAGAGAAACGGCCCGTCCGGGCTTGACTTCTGCACCCGGCGCCTTCTTCTTCTCTCGCACAGCGGCATACCTGGCCGACCAGTCAACTAGCCAGCCAGCTAAATTAATTTATTGGCCTTCTCGCATGCACCAAATAACTGCAGTTTGCATAATCAGGCCAGGACACGCACACACACAGCCAGATACACACACAGCTGGACAGCTTATAAAATATTTATACAAATTGCAAGTTGCTTGGCAACACTTGCAAACCCAAATCCAACCTGTCAAAATTTATTCTGTGTGTGGGAGTCAATTTGTTTAGCTGCCATAGAGATTGACGGTGTCTCTTCCACAATACGAGAGAGAAAAGTTTTGGAGTTTAATAGTTTTTGTGTGGAAAATAAATAAAAGCCAATTCAAATTTACCAAATTTTTATTAAACTAGATAAATCCAAAAGAAGTGGAGATGATTTTCCATTTTACTCTAAATGGTTTGACAAATTTCAGCCGTAAGAAATTTAATTGTTTTCTGTGGACTAGACTGCAATGAAAAGAATGGTGAAGCCTTTACAACTAGGCGGTTACTTAATAAGTGAAAGGAATTTGCAAAAGAGCCAAGCCGAAGTCTTCTCCATCTGTTGTTTATATAGAGAAAGGACCTCCAGTTCCAATAGCAACTGAAGGTGACCTGGTGTATAAGTTTTGAAAGAATAACTTTTTCTTAGACGTCCCGAGGCGGGATCGAATCTGCAACTTTTTGCACAGCAGGTATACACACCACCCGCTGCACCACACCCGTATCGAAATCGCTTTTCCATCCCTTGGGACGTATTTATCAACAACGAACAATATGAAACAAACCAGTTTCAATTCAATAGGATACTTAGCAGGAGGTAGTCGGTCCTTTTGCTTATTCCGAGTCGGTTTTCCGGCCGAGTTGTCTGTCTGAAAATATCTTATATTAATAATGGCAGAGTTTAATGGCAGAAGCTTAATTCACAATTGTTATCTATCAAGTCTTCATGATAATCTGAACTTATTATAAAGTTCGATCTTTAGGACTTCGAATGTAAGACTTGTATGCCTTCATAAAAAAACTTCAAAATTTTGCGATTTTTTCAACCATTCAATCTATAACTACTTAAATCTTCTATTTAATCTTCCTCATTATGCATTATTTTTATGAGAATTTGGCAATTTTCGAGATTTTTCGTATCTTTCGACCTACACCATTCGATTATTTACCCATCTTCAAGATAATCAAGACTCAAATGTTAGTTTTTTTTTTAAATTTATCGATTTTGTGGACAGTTGGATCCACCAATTAATTGCTCTTTCAGCAATAGCCTGTCTGCTTCCACTGCTGTCTCAGCAGCGTCGATTGCTCGCCTGCTTCAACGTTTCTGTAGATCTTTTCCTGGCCTTCTACTCCACTATTTCATCATGCCGCAATGAAGATTGCAATGTAGTCTCAGCAGTTGTCGGGGACGCGATTTGCCTAACGAATTGCGGTCGTCGATTGCTAGCCTGATCCAGCAGCCGCTTTATTTTTTGAACTTGCGATTTGATCGAAGTCACAGAAATACGCTGGGATGGCATGTATTCAGCAAATTGCTGCCGTCGATTGCTGGCCTGGTTTAGGCTGCTCCCCGATCTGTTTGACGGCTTACCAGTTGCATTCTTGGAGCTCCGCTTGCCAAAAAGTTTCCTATAACAGGACTGGAGCTGGAAAAGCATTTTGGCTAGTTACTTCCCAGCTGGCGCCAATAGCTTGCGAAGTGACCAAGTGCTTAAGTTTTTAATGAAAAATCTTTTTCATTAGATGTCCAAGGCTCGGCAAGAGGCCTAGCAGGCACACTCGCTATCAGCTGCACCACAACCGGCCAGTTAATGTTTAGGCAAGGATAGTCGGATATCGCTCATCTTAGCTTAACTTTCATAACCTATACAGTCATGCCTCCTTTCTGATCAAGCAATGTATTCAAATTGCGAACAGAACTTGATAGATCTTAACTAGAGCTTGAAATGGTTAACTTTTCGATTAAACACGCATATTAACTTACTTTTTGTGAACGAAACACAATGATTTGCGAGTGACCAGCTGATTTGCTAGGATCTAAATGTGTTTTTATAAGATTTCTTACCTTATTTCAATATTTGTAACACGTGGGGTCTATAAGACTTTTTTTAATAGTTGATTTCAGGACATAATCTAGATGCGAATACTTGCTAAGGAACTTAGGCTGTCGGATTATTCCTACCTAGCTCTTGAATCTTGATCTTCTGCATTAAGATCTACGAGGGAACAATAAAACAGCTGCTAGACATCTGGCTGGATTGATATATAGTATCTGTCAATTTAAGCGAAAAGCTCACATTGCATGTTCGACTTCTGGGATTTAAGTTTTGAAGAGAAAAATAAGAGTTCTTTAGTATCAGCTAGAAATGGGACTCTGAGATTCTTTGCCAAGCTAGCTTCTTCCATCTCTCAAACATGAAAGAAAGTCGGTCAAGCCCGACTATAACATACTCTGTACCAAGAAATTTTGTCTTTTGATCATAACTCGAAAACCGTTCATCCGATCTTCTTCATTTCTTTGGCGCATCGATAAGTTATCCTAATAACTAAATATGTCCAGAAGAAACAAGCTATCTATCTTCAAAACTGTGGGAGATATGACGTTTTTTCTAAATTGCGGGGGCGGGAGGGGGCGTGGCCAAAATTGAAAATAAACTTGATCTGCCTGCAGACATAAGAAGCTTAAGTCCCATACATGTCAAACCTCTATCTCTTACCATCTCTGAGATCTGTGCGTTCATACGGACAGACAGACAGACAGACGGACATGGCTATATCGACTCGACTGTTGATGCTGATCAAGAATATATATACTTTATGGGGTCGGAGATGCTTCCTTCTGGATGTTACATACTTTTGCACAAACTTATAATACTCTATGTACCTTCGGTACAGAGTATAAAAAACACTCTGTGTCACTCACTTCTTTCTATTTGTAAGATGTTCCATTCGGCAAAAGAAATACCGCTCGTTGATAGCTAGAATTGCTTGCTTCTCCGTTGTATGTGCACTTGCAAAGACTTTCAAATACAGTTTGAAAGCATAGTTTGACATTCACCCTTGGCAATAATTTCAAACACAGTTTTACAGTCACATTTTGAAAGTCTTTGTACAGTTTGAGAGTATTTAACTCTGCGTATTTGGTTGTAGTTTTTAAACTCAACATGAAACATTGCACAGCGATGGCAGATTCTAAGCGATTCTAAGAGGTGAATTAAATTTTGGAATCAATTCAGATTTTAGGACTCTTAATCCTGTGGCAGGTTTCTGCTAATTCTGTTAAGGATCGATAATATGACACGCTGAACTTATTCACAGACCTCGTTTACGAATTGTATTATGTGAAATTTTAAATCAAATTAAATACAACTCTTTATTACATTTGAACATTTTCATTTTCACATATAAGCCACTTTTCATTCTCACCGCAAAGAGCCCTTGAAAATCGTTGGCCTAAAACTAAATTTAATTACAAAACCACGCCCCATTTGACACGCCTCTCTCTCTGCTGCTGCTCTGTGCTCTCTGCTAAACGTTTGCCTAATTGCGGGTTAACAATTTGAAAACTTATTGAACAACGAGCCAGGACAACGCCCCGACTCATCAATTATGCCTGCCCCCCCCACCCCCACCCTCATCATCATCATCAACGAGTGTGGTATAAAAGAAGCCGGCGGCCAAAATTATGTGCTCACAATCAGCTACACATCCTTACACCATGTTGCCACGCTTTTTAACCGACTCATTGGCCATGGAACGGCATTATTTCCTGGTGCCCAAATTTGCATTAAGCCTGATTGGTTTCTATCCGGAACAGGAGAGAACTTGGGCGATTCGTCTGTGGAGTTTTTTCAACTTCTTCATCTTGACTTATGGCTGCTATGCGGAGGCCTATTATGGTATTTCCTATATACCGATTAACATAGCCACCGCCTTGGATGCACTGTGTCCGGTGGCTTCCAGTATATTGTCGCTATTGAAAATGATTTTCATTTGGTGGTATCGCGATGAGCTGAAAAGTTTGATACAAAGGATACGACACTTGACTGAAGAGCAGCAATCGGCTAGAAAGTTGAACTATAAGAAACAGAGTTATACACTGGCCACTCGGTTGACCTCGTTGTTGTTCTTTTGTGGTTTCTGTACCAGTACCTCCTATTCGGTGCGTCATCTGTTGGATAATGTGTTGAGGCGAGCGCATGGCAAGGATTGGATATATGAAACACCTTTCAAGATGATGTGAGTGGTCTTTACTTGTGTCAGAAGTGTAATAGTTTTGTACTCTACAGATTTCCTGCACCTTTGCTACGTTTGCCGCTGTATCCACTGACCTATATGCTGGTCCATTGGCATGGTTATATCACGGTGGTTTGTTTTGTGGGTGCCGATGGTTTCTTTCTGGGCTTCTGTTTGTATTTGACTGTCCTGCTGCAATCGCTACGTGATGATGTGCAGGATCTGTTGGCCATAAGGCATATGGAGAGACCACCCACCGCTGAGGAAGAGACGAGTATTGTAAGCCAGTTTGTGGTTTTGATAGATCGTCATAATGAGGTGGCCGAGCTAACGAAACGTGTGTCTGACGTTATGGTGGAGATTACTTTGGGACACTTTGTCACCTCCAGCTTGATAATAGGCACCAGTGTGGTGGACATGTTGCTGGTGAGTAGGGAGTTTGGGGAAGTGGATGTATGCTTAACCAGTTTCAATTTATGGCTTCCACAGTTCTCGGGTGTGGGCATCATAGTCTATGTGGTTTATACCTGTGCCGTGGGCACTGAAATCTATTTGTATTGTCTGGGAGGCACCTGTATCATGGAAGCGGTGGGTATTCTAACTTGGGTTGTAAGTGAGTAAGTGAACAAAAATGAGTAAATTATTTAAGTTACTAATTTTTTGTTCAGTTGTTCGGTGTAGAGTGAGTTACTGAACAAAAATGAAACTCTTGGCCAAAAAGTAAGCAAACTCATTTGAAAAATCTACAGAAAAGAAGTCGCATCAAATTCAAGTGTTAAACTATTGGGAAACTCGCCTATACATTGCACACTGCACTTGTTCTAAGTTTTGCACTTATCGAACAAAGTATTAAAGTGTAAAAAGTGCTGCCCTTCGCTGTTTCAGCCGGTGCTGCCCAGCATAAATATTTGATTTCCCTATAACTCGACTATTATTCATCCGATCTGTACCATTCCTTCAGCGGTTCGATATATAAAACTGATTACTAAATATGCTCTGAAGGTACGAACCTTCTATCTATCAAATTGTGGCAGATATGTAGTTTTTTCGAGTTCTAGGGGGCGCGAGAAGGCGTGGCAAAAACTGAAAATAGACTTAATATGCCTGCAAGTATAAGAAGTATATGTCCCATGCACGTCAAACTTCTATCTCTTACTAGCTCTGAGATCTGTTTGTGCATGCTGACACAGGTCAGAGCTATATCGATCCGGTTGTTGATGCTGATCAAGGGGTAGGGGATGCTTTCTTCTGACTGTTACATACCATTGCACAAACTAAATATACTCTGTGTACCTTTGGTAGAGAGTATTAAAATGGAAATGTCTATTTTCCAAACTTCATATTCAAACTTACTTTGGTATGTGAATTTCTCATACCCTGTTTATACACAACAAAATAAGCATGATAAATGCTCCTTAAAGTATGCTACGCTTAATAATATAACTAATTCAGGAAAACAATTCTCTTATGGTTGGCTGACTTAGTAGTCCGTCAGTCATAGTGAATGCAAAGTGTGGATTATGTATGACGCAGGCATAACTGACTCTCAGGCACTTATCTGAATTGAAAATGACTTAAGAAAATGAAAATTGCATACTTTTAGGGACATTTATTATGATATTCTTTTTGTTTCACCGCTTCGGACTCACTATGGATCATTTTTAAAAGAGCCTCAAAATGCCCTGAGAAGTATGCTACAAAAAAGATTGCTTTTGGATAATTTTTAAAAGAGCTGCAAAATGCCCTGAGAAGTATGCTACGAAACAGAATAATTGAAAAACTTAAAAGTGATATTTATGGAGTTTCTTTTTACTGGTCCTGAACTATTATGCATAACCAACGATATCTATATACATTTTTCCTTTTATATACATATACAAACTCATAAATTCTGCCCCAAGGTAAGCTATATTAACGATTAATCATAATTATAGAACAAAAAGACTCCATAATTATTAATATTAATGAATCTGGCATACCTTGAGGGGCAAAAAACATGAATTCACGAAATTTTATGTTTTTCTTGATCACATTCAAGTCTTTTTCGGGTCCGCGGTCAGATTAGACTTATCTGTGCTTGTTTTCAGAAAATAAATTATGCTTTTGTTGGGAGAAAATGGTACTTTAGCCTCAACACTTCGTGAAAAGTCAGTTTTAGCCCGCTCTTCTAAACAGTTTCGAGTTATATTTGTGACATTTCCAAGTTTTTTTCAATACGTATTGAAATAAATCACATTTTGAGTATGTGCATGAGTCATTTTCGAGTCTTCTTTTGATCGCACACGAAAGGAAACACTTTTTAATAAACAAACTCGCTCGAAACAGACTCATAAAAGAGATTTTGTTAGAAAGATCTTGCATATATATGATCAAAAGGATAAAAAAAAGATTGCATACCTTGAAGGGCACTTATCATACTAAAGTATTTTTAATATTCATATTTTAGTGCTCGGATCTGGCACACGCCACCTTTTCCAGTCATTGGTATGGCCACAGTGTGCAGGTACAAAAGATGGCTCTCTTAATGATTGCACGCGCTCAACGACTTCTGACCATTGAGATACCCTTCTTTTCACCCTCGCTGGAGACGCTCACTTCGGTAGGGTATATGCCTCTAATGTGCCTTTATTCCCTATTCTAATCTTTGTTTTTATTTTTCCACAAGATTCTGCGTTTCACGGGCTCACTGATTGCCTTGGCCAAATCGATCATTTAATTTGATTGAATCAAAATAAAATTGGTAGAAATTTAACAATCACTTTGTGGTTTTTTCTCTCCTGCTGAAGGCCACAGTTGATTAGTTTTTTGTAAACAAGGCAGCAGTGAACAAAGAGAAGGAGCAATTGCAATTTGAAAGTCCATTCAGCAGAGTTTGCTGCGTTTATGGCTTGTTAAAGGTTTGTTCATCATCTTTCGATTGGCTTCCATATTCAAATTGCCATCGACTTTGCCTCATGTAGAAAAGTAGAGTTGCCTTTACAGAGACTTTGGTATAAACTGTACACTTGAATTTTTAAGGTTTTTTTTGAAGGCTGCTATTTGATATACTTTTATTTTCGAACCATTTTTCATGGTTAGCCTCTACTTTAAGCTACTGGTGATAGCTCGCACAAGTTAAAGGGCGATTCCCGGACATTAATTGCCTTAATTGCTTGAGATATATCTGTCCAAAAAGCCTTCCTCTTTTCATCAAACGAAGCGTCTTTTGAAGCGTTCCAAGAATTTATGCAATTTTGTAGCTCTTAAAGAGAGCGAATCTGCTGGTCCTCAAAGACACTTCCCATTTGAGCGTTTCTGGGATTGTTTTGTTGAGAGCTGTCATGTTTCTGAAATTACCTTGAAGTGCCTTTGCTCTTATTTAGTCTTATTTTGCTTCATTTCTAGGCTCAAACGCATCAATTGATGCATCACAATGGGCCTGTGAAGGTCTCACCCGGCTATAGTAGCTCATAGAAATACATAATTGACCTTGCCACTTTAAACTGTGGTTCGGTCGTACGGCTCGAATGATATTTTGCCCTGCTTTTATCACCAGTCGCATTACGTTTCAAGAATCCCTTTCTTTTTACCCGCAAATTGTGTTTTGTTAACACAAAAGTTGGCATATTCAGAGCAGACTAAAACTAAGTGGTTTACACTTCAGCGAAACTACACATACTGAAAGAAGTAGACCAACAAATAGTTCCTAGCATGTTGAAACTCTATCTCTTACCATTGCTGAGAGCTGTTTGGTCCTATAGACAGACAGGGGTGGAACGAAACGTGCTTGATTCAGCGCATTCACTTGTAAAATGGATCAAATTTGAACTATATCTGCCCTTAACAGTGACAAATTTGGACCTAAGTGTATGAAAATGGGCTTTATGAATTAGTTTTAATCTGTATTAGACTCTACTGAACCGACTTCTCTGAAAATTGGCAAGTTAGATACTATTACCCAGCCTTGAGAGGCAAGACCACGCAAAATTGAAGATCAAAACTCAACTAAATGACCTACATCTGCCCTTACCATGGACAAATATGGACATAAGTTGTTGTATATGAGAGTTATGGTTTAGTGGGAACCTTTATTAAACTCATCTTAGCCGGCTTTGTCAAAAACTACCAATTCCATTCAAGATCCAATATCAAATTTCAGTTATATGATCCATTTATGTTTCAAATATACCATAAATTCTTCAAATCTAAATAGAAAAATGTACTCATGCCGTAATTTAAAATTAGATTTGATTATTTCATGTGTATTCTGTTGAAAAAAACGCGTCACACAGTTGCCAGCTCCTGTTTGTCATGTGTTCCATTACGCATTTGCTTTCAATTCCCTTTTTATCAAAGCCTCTTACCATAATTCCCCACATCTCAGGCGAGGCCTTAAACAACAGATCTTACGCTAATTTCCAGCGATTGCTTTACAACCTTTCAACTGGCAGTTCCAACAGTTCCCCCCGCTCGCCCAATCACCGCCCCAGCCGTCAGTCGGAGCACAAACAGCGTTTTGCACCCACGCCGCGTGTTGAATTTCAATGCCTACTTTTTGGGGCCGCACATCAAAAAAATATTTGTTTGCCATTTCCGCCTATCACTTGGGTTTGTGTCGCCGGGACTAGGACTAGGAATCACATTGGGCTTGGCATTTGATGCCCCCCAAAAGCGCTGACGAGTTTTTGCCACTTTCAAGTGGATTTATTTTTGCAATGCCCCCAACGGAATTTTAATGCGTGTCCTACCCAGACATTGCAAAAGTGGCCGAAAGACTTTGGCGCCTGCTTAAAATTTTACTCATGTGGCGCAAGCCCGCGCGTGGAATGGCTCCTTTTACAGCTGCTCGTGTTTGTTTTTGTTAATTCGGCGTCGCTTCTTGTTTTATGTACATTTCACTTGGCCCGTCGCGCGCATAAAATGCGAAATTTAATTAGTCGTGTAGGTAAAAATGACATTTAAAATTATTTCACCACGGTAAAGGCGAGCAGCGAGAGAGAGAGAGAGAGTCACTTCAGGGCATCGGCAGTTGGTCTATACTCTATTTGATGGCATGGGGTTTGTGTGAGCTGTTTGACCAGGCTGCTAACATTTCTTGGGACTAATTGATTTGTAATGGGTTTACAATTCAAGTAAGTAGCTGGCAAAGGTGACGACTGCTTAAGAGCTTAAGCTTTGGACTGATCCTTCGAAAATATGACAGGCAGAGTTCTACGTCGATCGGTTTGAAATTCATACCGTTTTGCATTTGTATTTTCAAGTCTGGAAGCACCTAAATTAAGTACGAAACATGCTAAGATTGAAAAACGAACCTTTATATTATTGTAATGAAATCCAATTTTCTCGCATCAAGAACTTTAGGTACTTATAGCAATCCGAAAAATATTAAACAATTCAAGTACAAATGCCTTACAATGCCAGCTTCAAAGATGCAGCTTCTGTTCTTCTCTTCTTAAAATTCTCAACTGTTTCAAGCACTTGTCTAATCAATTGCTGAAAGATTTCTGTCTTAGAGTAATAACAACTTGGTCTTTGGTTAGTTTTTGGCCCATAGTTCCAAGCAGCCTTCTTGTATTCAATATTGTTATCTCAATTCAAGAGCAAATTGGGAATAGCTTTGGAAATTCATGAGCTTAGACCAAGAACATTCTGTACTTGTTTGATGACGTTTGGTTTTGTGTCAAAGATGTATTGTAGTTGATTTTAGAATCAATTTGACGTCAACAAAGAATATTTTGTACATATTGAAAGTCTTAACTTAAGACTATAACAACCTAAGGGTCCATTTCTTATCTTCTACTTTAACCTACAAATAACAGATTGAAATCGAAGTTTATCTGAGACATAGCAGCTATTAGGAAGATGAGAAACTGAACCTAAGGGTATGACTATATTTATTTTTAAAATATTTAAAAAAAATTCCTAATACATATTCTGATACAGTCTTAAATCAAGCATTTCGGTACTGAATGAATTGCCTTTGAAGGAATACTTTTGTACTGGAATCAAGAATTTTCATACTAACATTGTATTGACACCGTTTGTACTTAATTTAAGTAAAATACTTATGATTTTTTTATCTAGGTGTAGCTATTTTTGTCTAAGCGACAGATTCTTTTGGGTGCGCCTTTCTTTCCAATTACAATCCAAATGAGGAACTAAATATCGGTTACCAAGCATCAAGTACTGAGTAACAAGAAGTACGAATGGAGCTCTGAGAATAGAGAGCTGAGTATTAAGAACTCAGTGTACTAACTTACTAGAAAGAGGTATCGATCATCGCGTACTGAGTATCGAGTGCGGTGAATCGATTACTAAGGTTCAAATACTGAGTATCGAGAACAAAGTATGGAGTATTTAGAATCCAGAACTAAGTATCCAGAGCTAAGTAAACTGATTATCGAGAATTAAGTATGGAGTACTAGTATGGAGTATACATACAACGATGTTTATCGATTACTTAATATCAACAACTGAGAATCAAGAACTAAGCCCTAAGAATCGACGGCTGAGTAAACTGAGTATTGAGAGCAAAGTAACGAATACTCAGTACCAAGTACTGAGTACTGAGTTCTTAGTATACAATACTGAGTATAGAGTTCTACTAACAGGATAAAAACTTAGAATACTGAAAATAGAGTAGTGTGTATTGAATAGTGAGTAACGAGAGCTGAGTATTGAATTCTGAGTACTAAGTATCGAGTGTGGTTATGGCATATCGAGTGCAATGTATGGCACACTAAGTAGCCAGCTCTGTAGATCGATTTCTAAGTATTAAGTACTGAGTAAGGAGAATTTATTATGAAGTACTGAGAAACGAGAGCTGAGCTAGGTAAGGTTAGCATAGGTTACGATGGCTGAGAGCAACATGTCGCCCTGCCACTTGGGCCCCTTTGGATCGATTGCGATGCTATATGTGTTCCCTGTTACCTTTTCCTCTATACTTTTACTGTTAACAGAATTCATTTTAGTAGAGCTGGGATCTTGAGTATGGATGTCTCCGAGAGATTGAGTAGTAGAGTTTGATCTAGTGTCCTAAGCCTCTTTCTACTCAGTTCGGGGCAATGGCAGATTAGGTGTTGTACTGTTTCTCCCTTTTCTTTATATCTGCAGCTGCTGCAAAAATCAGGGTAAGTGAAGCCAAGGCTTGGAGCGTGAAGGCAGTGACCCTTTAAGGTTACCACCAGAAGCGATATGTGTTGGGTTCTTTGGCTTTAAAGCGTGATTGTACGCTTTAGATTAAGTGTTGGCCACATAAGTCTAGCTACCGCACAGTAGGAAAGTGGTTTTTCTACCAATCCTCAGCAAGACGACGTCTGTAAGCTTTTGTGTGAAGCTTAAATGTTGCCATAGGCAACCCTAACGTGCTCTCTTCTCTGAAAGCAGACTCGTTTCCTTCTATGTTGGGATTTCCAGGCAGCCATATAGAACAAACTAGGTAACGAATACTAAGTATCGAATACTGAGAAACAACTATGGAGTTTCGAGTTCAACACTGAAAATTAGGGTGCTTTTTGTTTGCACAAGCATTTTCTGCAAGCTTATAGAGTAAAGTATTTTTGAGATTTTTTGCAGAGTTTTCGGAAGACGTTTAGAGGTCGCGCAAGTCGCGAAATGACGAAAAAGAATCAGCTACGACAGGCTTAGCTGAAGAAAAGCTTCAAAATAAGCAAATTAAAGAATTTTATTTCCAAAGCCAGCCTCACCTTTTTTCGAAGCCTGCAACATTTCGATTGATTTCTTGCAAAGAGATCCAAAAATAAGGGAAACCAACGAATCTTTTCAAGAGGCAAAAAAGAAAGTAAAACAGTTGCAAGTGGTCAATGATGTAGCAGAACGTGGTGTGGCCTTGGCTAATAACTATACTAATATCACAACTTCGGAAACTGACTGATCATAATAAATAATTAAAAAAAAAACGTTTTTATTTGTATTTTATGGATGGACCCTAGGTTCGCGTTCTATGTGTGCATTTGTACTAGCAACACAAAGCGACACAAAATGTTAACCTAATTTTTAATGGTTCAAGAGAAGAATCTGAAAAAATTGAGCAAACACGGACAGGGTCCTTGGAAACGTAATATCAAAAAATAGCGTTAATCGTACAATTGGTTAAGGTATTTCCAGGGGGAGTCAAACCTAAATTCTTGAATATCTTTGAAAGCGCACGGTAGAGTTTTATTAAAAACTAAATTTATGTTGGCATAATAGGCTATTGCATGTCCCTAGGAGATGGTACTCCTCAGCCAAAAAACCGCGAGATGAAGTACCATTTAAGGACTTACACACGAACCACCTTATAGTATAGGTCATAAAGTAGATCGGAAATTATAACAAATTGTGTTTTCGGTTTCACCAACAAAGCTTTGGTTCACGAATTATGGGCATTTTTGTAAAAATTATTATTAGATTCAGGCAATGAAAAAAGCTTTAAAAGCGCATAACTCACGAACGGTAAGACCAAATTCAAATTTGTTTTTTGTTATTTTTTTAAAATTTATCCATCTTTTTAACTGCATCACTAGTTTTTTTAAGTTTTTATAGAAATTTTAGAAGTTATAATGCCTTTTTTACAACATTTATAACAAAATTTACGAAAAAATGTAATACCTAAATGAGCAAAAGCAAAGAAAAAGCTTATGGTTTATGCTCATAAAAGTAAAATTTGGACATTTTGCTTTAAAGATGTTGATTTGAAAACTCAGAAATCGTGCTTATTGACCAAGTAATTGGTAATTATTCAAAAACACTACGGAACACTCGATTTTTGGGGAAAACGCGACTTGCGCGACCTCTAAACGTCTTTCGAAAAATCTGAAAAAAATCTCAAAAATACTTTACTCTATAAGCTTGCAGAAAGTGCCTGTGCACCCGTGAAAATACACCCTAGTATAGAGTTCTGAATATAAGTACAAAGTATCGTAAACTGAGTATCGCATACTAAATAAAGAGTAAATTTAAAGTAAAGACCACTGTCAACTGTTCAAGAGCTTAAAAAATTCAGTCTAGAGTATTTCATTAGTCACTTTCGAAGCTCAGTTGAAAGATTTTACTTGATTTTCAACATTTTTTTTGTGTATATTTTACTTTGCTTTCCTTTTTTTTTTTTGCGGCATTTAATTATGCGCTCATGGACGCTCATATGTGTGTGTGTGCGTGTGTATGTTTGCTTCATGTTTTATGCGCCTCGTTTGGCATATTTTTCATGTTGCTTTGCCTCGAGACTTTGGGAGCTTAATTTACTTCACGCCCAACCAAAAAAAAAAACCGGAAAAGATGAAAAATTTGTCAAGCATTTTTGCTTAATTTTCTTCTTATTGAGGCAACAAATAAAAAGTTGAAATCACAATTTTGGTTGGTTGTGGCATTTAGAGTAATCGCCACAAAAGTTTCAAGTATTTGTTTAACTTATTTATGCATTTTGGTAATGTGGTTGTTGTTGTTGTTGTTGTTGCGGCGCACACATGTAGTTAAGCCTTACCTAAATACATTTCTGCTAGAATAAACAAGCAACCTTGGGTGTTTACCATAAAAAGTAGGTAAACTTGAGTGCAAAAATTGCGTAGCAAAATGGCAAAATAAATGCACAGAAGAAAAAAAACTGTGAAAACGAATGCCACAACAACATTAAGTCGAGTTCTGACTGAATGGAAACGAGAGAATAAAAATAACAAGCAGGCAGAAAAGGAAAGATGAACACTAAAAGGGCTGCTGCAGTAAGTGGGTGCGGGGTGCTGAGGTTATGGGGTCCGCTCTGACGTCGAACACATTACAAGCAAAAGCACTTTTGACAAAAGAAGGCGCCAGCGTAAATAAACAAACAAATGGCAAAAGAAACAAAGACACACACAAAAAAGAGGAGACAGCAGTAGGCCTGCTCATGTGCGTGAGCTAAAGGATTTCAAGGACTACAACATTAAGGAATTTGTGCATGAACAATGGCCAAATAAAAACAGGGAGGGGGGAAAGAAGAAGAAGAACAAGAGCTTGGCTTTGAGCACACACGCACACTGGTACACTCTCGCGCTCGCCCTCGCAGGCCGGATGTCATTAAGGTGTGTGCATGGAAATGAACTGCGCGCTGCAGCTGAAAAGTATGCAACGGAAAACTGAAAATGGCCAAATGAAATGGCAGCAGCGGGGTGTTGCGGGCGGTAGAGCGCCATGATGATGGCAAAGAAACCAATTTGCCAGAGCTGTTTAACACGGCTGCCGCTGCTGCTGCTTTAAGCTCAGCAAAACAAGAAGGTCAATGAGTGCAACTTAACAACTGAAACCCCGCCCACCGCCCACTCTCCGCCAGCAGCCAGTGAGTTATTAAGCTGTGCATAAGTTAAGAGACCAATTTTCAAGCTCATTTAAAAAAGAGAAGAAATATTCTGATATAATTGGAATGGAAATGTAATGCCTGCTAAATCCACCCGGCAAATAATAAAAGCCAAAATCAAGGTAATGCAATAAATAGGATTAACTGAAGCATCCTTTTACCCCGCTGCTGTTCTTGCTTAGCTGCCAACCACCCTCAAGTGAAGCGCACAATGGCTTTACCCCTACGAAATGTTTTATTTTTTTTTAATTTGGCTGATATTCAATTTTGTTATTTTGCCTGACAAGTGGAGAGTGGGTGGGGGTAGACTGTATCAGCTCAACTTGTTAACTTATTAAAGCCTTGCCGAGGGTATTACAATGTTGCCCAGAAGTTTGCAACGCATGGAAATACTCATAAACTATATATAGTCTTGATCGATTGAGCTTGGTCTGTTTCTACTCCAACTAGTCTCTCAGTTAGGAAGCTATCGAGCTGAAATTTTGCACAGCGTTTTTATTTTTGCTGCAGGCTGCTAATATGTGGGTACCAACCGGTTTGGATGACTATATTTCATAGCTACCATAGGAACAAACGGTCGGAAAACTAGTTTTAGTAAGAAAAACTTTTTTCTTTTCCAAGGAAACGTCTCCAAAGTTTGTACTCATAGGATTTCTATGCTTTTTTATAATTCTGCCAAGTTTTATCAAAATCGGACAACTATGTGGTATAGCTGCCATACAAAGGACAGGTCTGAAAAGCAGTCTTAGTTATAAAAACTTTTTTGTTTTGAGTGGTAACAACTTTAAATTGTGTATTTGTTAGTTTCACATGCTTTCACACAATTCTACAAATTTTTGTCCAAATCGGTTGACTATATCATATAGCTCCCATAGGAACAAACGGTCAGAAAACTAGTTTTAGTATGAAAAACTTTTTTCTTTTCCAAGGAAACGTCTCCAAACTTTGTATTCTTAGGTTTTCCATGCTTTTTTATAATTCTACCAAATTTTATTAAAATCGGACAACTATATGGTATAGCTGCCATACAAAAGATAGGTCTGAAAAACAGTCTTTGTTAGAAAAACTTTGTTGTTTTGAAGGGTATCTTACTGCAATTCGATATTTGACTGTTTCGCATGATTTCACATTACTCTACAAATATTTGTTCAAATCGGTTGACTATATCATATAGCTCCCATAGGAACAAAAACATTTAAACGAGCACTTGCAAGGTTATAAAAACTTCGGCTCAGACGAAGTTAGCTTAGCTTCAGCATAAAATTTTGATGCAGCTGAATGCAGCGCTGCTACTGCAGCGAACAGTCTTTGATCATAGCTCGACAACGGTTCATCCGATCTTCACCATACCTTTGAAAGATCGTTAAGTTATTTTGATTACTAAATATGTCCAGAAGGAAGGACCAGTCTATCTTTAAAACTGTGGAAGATATGACGTTTTTTCTAAATTGCTAGGGCGGAAGGGGGCGTGGGCAAATTTGAAAATAAACTTGATCTGCCTGCGGACATAAGAAGCATATGTCCTATACAAGTCAAACCTCTATCTCTTACCATCTCTGAGATCTGTGCGTTCATGCGGACAGACAGACGGACAGACGGACATGGCTATATCGACTCGGCTGTTGATGCTGATCAAGATTATATATATACTTTATGGGGTCAGAGATGCTTCCTTCTGGCAGTTACATTACTCTATGCCTAGGTACAGAGTATAAAGCCTGCATCTTTCAGCTCAAGAAAAATTATAGAAATTAAAAAATTTGACCTGTTTCCTAGCGACTTCTTGGGATTCTGACGGTTTTGGATGAATGAGTCTTACTTACCATCTTCGCGATGTTGTCGTCTTCCCTTCGTAAGATCTGCCTGAATCCAATTCCATTTGCTTCTCTTCAACTCTGTTGTTATGGATTCTCTGCCAGTGTTTCCAGGAGATATGCATTTGTGATGGGGAGAGGCCAACAAATGCGGCAGCTTACACTCAGGAAATTGTTTACAAAAGCCTATTAAATGAGATACCAGCCAGGATTCTGAGCTGTATAACAGGACCGACTTAACACTGGTATTATAGATGCGCAGTTTTGTATTCAGTGATAGGGAATGGAAGCGCTACACCCGATGTAGTTCCAATGCTTGCTTTCGTTTCTGGAGTGAGTTAGTTTTTACCGGGGGGAGGTCTGTTTAATGTCTTAAGAGTGACTGCTGACTTTTGTTTAAGCGAGTAAGTACTCTCCGCCCAACTTACAGTTACCCAGGACCAGGAATTGCACTACCACCAGTACACACACAGTTATGGCATGCACCCCGACTTGTTACATGTTATTCCCCTGTGTGCCATATTAGCTTTTCATTTAAGGTCCTTGACTTTAAAGCTTATTAAAAGATAACTTTGGTTATGTTTTTCAAATGTCTTCCACTTCAAAATGAAATTTTGTATCACACCTACATTGTTATCGAGCTCAGATTTGGCAGTGTGGTGTATGTGGCCAATATGTACAATCTCACAAATTTTCATAAAGATTGGATAATAAATGGCGAAGTTAAAAAAACGTTGCATACTTATCTGACTTATCCTGACTTACCCGACTTAACCTTACGCTCTTGTAAAATTTTTAATCGGGTGTGCTCTAGCACTTCATCAGTATTCATTTGTATTCAAAAGGATTTCGAATACGGTTAATAGCTCCCGGGTCTTGAGACTCGGCTTTCAGTTCTGAACCAAAGGCTTAAAGTCAAAAGCTGAGATCAAGAGCTGAGATTAAAAACTGAATCCTGAAGAAAACACAAAAATTCAAATGAAAAAGAAAGCTAATTTGGAGAAACAAATGGACAAATTATGACTGGCACATAATATACTACCTTAAATGAAATATAGTACGCGATTCAACAAGGATATGTGTAAATGTCAGGGCTGCAAAACCAGTTTGAACCGAACCGAACTTTGAGATTACTGTGAACCGAACCTCGAACGGAACCTCTTAAGGTACTAAAGTTGAACCTGAACCTGTGCCGAACTTATAATTTCGGTTCGGTTCAACAAAAATTAAAGACATAACAAAATTTGACCTATTTTCTAGCAACTTCTTCTCTTATCCTGATGGTTCTGGAAGACTGAGTCTTACAATCGGCAGGAAAGTTTAATGTTAACATCTATAAAAATGTTCAGAATTACCATTAGAATCCCTACACATGTAAGCCTCTGTTTTTATACCCTTGCAAAGGGTATTATAATTTTGCCCAGAAGTTTGCAACGCATAGAAATATTCATTTCCGACCCCATAAACTATATATATTCTTGATCAGGGTGACGAGCTGAGTCGATTGAGCTTTGTCCGTCCGTCTTGTCCGTCTGTCTGTCTGGTCTCGAGCTCGAAATTTTGCACAGAG
Source organism: Lordiphosa fenestrarum (assembly GCA_035044985.1). Lineage (NCBI taxonomy): Eukaryota > Metazoa > Arthropoda > Insecta > Diptera > Drosophilidae > Lordiphosa > Lordiphosa fenestrarum. Next base: position 2,314 of record JAWNNO010005082.1, on the reverse strand, counting down.
TCTTCTTTTTGCTGTACACTACTAATATGTCGGAACCGACCGGATCGGATGACTATATCTCATAGCTCCCATAGGAACAATCGGTCGGAAAACTAGTTTTAGTATAAAAAACTTTTTTCTTTTAAATGGAAACGACTCCAAACTTTGTAATCGAAGGTTTTCTAGGGTTTTTTTATAGTTCTACCATTTTAGCTGCCATACAAAAGATAGGTCTGAAAAACAGTCTTTGTTAGAAAAACTTTGTTGTTTTGAATGGTAGCATCCTGTAATTTTGTATTTGTTTGTTTCTCGTGCTTTTACACAATTCTACAAGTTTTTGTCCAAATCGGATGAATATATCATATAGCTCCCATACGAACGATTAGTCGGAAAATGGGAAAAAAGTATTATTTGAAAATATTTAAGCGAGCACTTGCAAGGGTATAAAAACTTCGGCACAGACGAAGATAGCTTGGCTTTCTCGTTTTAAGATCCTTTTCTCCAAAGCTTATCGATTTATTCACAAAATAAGTAAATCGACACAATTTCCTTACAGTTTATATCGTTTTTAGGTCGATTACTATATAAACTTGTTTAAAGCATGGGCTGAACCAAGGTTCGAACCAAAACCGTTGCCCAAAAACCTTGAACCTCAAAATTCTGAACCTGAACCATTTTTAAATTTTGGTTCGAACCAGCGAGCCGGAGCTCCCAAAGCATTATCATATCCATCTGTGTTTAAAACTGAACTTTTACAATCTTCAGCATGTTTTCTCTTCTAATTAGCTGTAATCTTTATGAGAGCCTGCTTTACGTTTTCTCTTCTTGAAGGACTTTACAGTTTTTAAGGCCGCTTTCATTTAATGTACGCTAGATGGCGCCAGCGCTCGTTGCTTTTTATCAATTAAAACGTTTTGTTTGCCTGCCAACTGCATAATGCATTGGACAGCTACGCTTGGGTTTCCACATTCATTCATGCTTAATGGGCACAAGCGAACGGCTGCCAAGTTTTAGAAAACATCCAACTAAATTTGAGCGCTGATAAAACTTGTGCATTCATTAGGCAGCAAAATTGTTTTCAATAAATATTCGTTGGCTTTGCCGAAAAACAAAAAAAAAGCCCACATGCAAATGACTTGTTACAGATCTCAACGATTATAAGAAGAAGTTGAAGCAACTTTGCTTGAGAGCTTAAGAGTGCTGAAAATGTTGTTCAACCAACCCCCGCCAAGAGTGTTTATTACGCATACGCCTAGTTGAGCGCCTAAAAGACTAGAGCGCAATTAGACAGACAACAGCGGCAGCAACTACTTTATTTCTCTCTCTCTCTCTGTTTCCCGCCACAGCCCAGCGGCACATAATCTGCATACAAATGCGTTGATTTGCCTAATCGACGCCTATTTGTTCGCTGCAGAAAGGAGCAAAAAAAAAGCAGAGCAAAAAATGAGCTCGCTGGGTAAAAGTTTTGGCTGAAATGTTTCGCGGCGGAGTGAATAAACCGCCGTTTAATTTTTGGAAACTCGAGCGTGTTGCACGCATTAAAATTAAAAGCTAAGGCGAACGCCTTGTGTACGTGCCGCAACTTGGCTTTGACTATGTTTTGCATTTGCATGTAAATGTTTTTCCCTTTCGGCTGGGGGGGGGGCGTGGGGTTGGAAATAAGAAGAAACATGGCCGCGTCTGGCGAAATCAATTGCCGCTGACAGTAACAACACATCATTCGCGCATATGGCACATCGCCTAATCGTATACATACTATATAAATGAGAGCCAGACAATGACATTGTTATTGTCTTCGATACGTCTGCGGCACGTGCGACCAGAGCCACGCCCACTCGACACACCAAATCCTTTAAGTTGAAAATTCTTTTGAGCTGTCACCTCGATTCTGATAAACGCCGCTTGGGGAGCCATTTTCATTTGGCTCTGCTACTGCTGAAACATTTGCGCATTTCCGTTTCCTGTTCGCTTCGTACGCTTCCGCCGTAAGGCGTTGCGACAAATTCGAATCCTCGAATGACTCCGACCTGGGCAACGATTTGTTGTGCGTGCCCGCAAAATTATAGCCGTGAGGCGGCCGTAAGGCGGTAATTACTTTATTATATGAGAAGAGCGGCAAGGCAAGGTAAGATGCGAGGGTGGATGGAAAGGATGTTGAAAGAGTGGGAAAACTAAACCATAGCTCATTCGATATCATTTGTGATGATTTATTTGGAAATTGTTCTTCAACAGCCGGAAAAATTTGTGTAATAAACGTAATTCTTTTAGTCAAAGAACTTAAAGCTGAATTTATAACTAAGAAGCGAGCTTTTATTGTTGGAAAATAAGCCACCAG